>RJWH01003465.1:0-153046 GCA_004363575.1 Solenodon paradoxus
CTCCTCCTCCTCCTGCTCCTCCTGCTCCTCCTCCTCCTGCTCCTCCTGCTCCTCCTCCTCTCCTACACCCCTTCATGCTTTCCATCCTTTCTACTCCCTCCGCTCTATGATGTTCCCCACAAGTGGGGGTAGATGTATAAATGGACAAGTTTCTTTGCATTACTCCTGCAAGATGGCTTTTCAGGAATGGAAGAGAGAAAAATTACACTGAACTATGCTAAAATTATTTCTTGTACTTGACAGAATTTTCCAGAAATCATTGCCTTTTTCCCCTTTGTTGATCTGTTGGATTGAGGCTTATTGGTTTGGTTGTTGCCTCTTTTTCAGGTGTCAGGGCAGGTGAGTCAGTGAGTAGGATTCTTCCATCCATTCACCTGGAGTCATGTCTGAGCAACTATTAGTTCTACAATGTTCTCTTTAGTTGGAGACCTCTTTGCAAAGCGCAGACTCCGTGAGGAAGGCAGGAGCCAGCAGTCTGTAGAATTCATCTTTAGCCTGGCTATATAACTTCACATAGGTCTCAGGACCTGTCTGGGCTTCTGTGTCTTCATTTACAAATGGGGAGACTCTGTGTGGCCTCTAAGGTCTGCTCTCAGGTCGCACTCAAGGTGCTGTGTTTCTGGCCCTCATTCTCACACCGACTCCGTCAGAGTGAGTCTATACTCGCTTTGGCTTCAAACTGTCCTAAAATGTGCCGGGCAGCTTGAAAAGCATCTCATGAAACTGGGGTTCAACCCTTCCTATTCAAATGCAACGTTCTTGCCTAATGTGCTGTCTGAAAGCTAAACTCCGTTTTCACGTGATTTGTGATTTTTCTTTCATTTTTCCAGTCCACCCCTCGGCGAGCACAGCACTGATTCTGCGGCCATCGGCGCCCTGCTGACCGTCGCCCTGCTTCTCCAGGGCTGAGCGAGTCGGGAGTTCTTCCTCCTTTTTCCCATGCAGAGGAAGGAGCTTCTTTTGCTGCAGCGAGTTGGTGGGGGCTTCACTTACCAGTCTAACCCGTCGCACTGGAGGTGGGCATTGCTGCACGTGCGGGGTTAGTTCTGTGTCAGTGTGGCTGCCTCCTGGTGCCCACATTTGGAGAAACATTCTGGATGCTTCTGTCAGGACGCTTTTGGACATAACTGACATTCAAATTGGTGGACTTTGAGTAAAATAATTTGCCCTCCATGATGTGGGGCCTCCATCCATTCAAAGGCCCGAACAGAGGAGAAGACTGACCTCCCAGGCTGGGGGCATTGCCAGCACTTCAAGGACAGAGGCTGAACGCCTGCAGACTGGACGTGACCACATGTCGGTAACCATGTGAGCCATCCCCTTAGAGTGCCGGTCTCCCTGCACACGCCCGGCGCACACGCACACAGCCACGGACACGCACACACATGCGCACACAGATGCCCACTGATTCTGCCTCTGGAGAGCCCGACCAGCACAGCGGACCTAAATTATTTCCACTCTGTGTCCATGGCAAGCACACCACGTCTCTCAAGGCGCAGACATTTTTGGAGGTGGGGAGGAGTGGATGTACAGTGAGATAAAGCAAAGGGAGACGTTTTCTCGGCTGGAGGAACGGCGCCTGGAGTTAGCTGGCGTGTCCCTCCGGGTCACCTCATGGAGCCGATACTGCATCTCCAGCTGCCCGGGGACGCCCTTCCCTGCGGCATATCCCGTGGCTCCTGTGGGCTGCTGTCCGGGAGCAAACACGCGCGTGTCGCTGCGCCAGCACCAGAGGCCCCGCAGGGAAGGTGCCGATGGTCTGTTAGAAGACAAGACCTCCGGTGTCCAGTGTGCGCGGAGGTCAGCCACATGCCCGTTCCTTCTCTTCTCCTGCAGAAGAAGCAGTCGTCACTGTTGGGTGATGTTATGGAAATAAGAGGAGTATTGGACTCCAAGAAATTTGGTGCAGATTTTCCTGAGCTTTCTCTAGCACCTAAAACATTTGAGATTATTGGTAAAACAAAGACAATGTTTTAAAAGCTATTGCTCTCAGCATATAATACAAAATGCTTGGAGGAACTACGCTTAGTGAGGTAAGTCAGGAAAGAGACGTACCGTGCACACGTGGTATAGAGAAAAACCAAGCAAATGAACGAACCAAATTAAACGAATACAGAATGTTTGTCTATGCAATCAAATTAGTGGTGACCAGAAGGGAAGGGAGAAGGGGAAATGAGGTAAAAGGGCCAATTGCACGGTGAAGGAAGAACTGCACTGTCGGGGTGACTGAATGTACTTTAAACAGATGCTGATTTATGGTGACACGTACCTTCAGCCTAGATACTGCCACATGCAAAGCAGGATTTCCAGACGTTTTTAACAAATAAAATGAAGAATACAAACTTAATGGTGTGTTTTGCAAATAGTAGGATTACATAAATTAGCAAATCCTCTTAGAGCAAAATATTGCATGTCTATATAGAAAAAGCAAAAAAAAAAAAAAGAATTTTTCATTGCACCCAAACGCTTGTATATGTTACTTCTACTTTTTATAGAAGTTGTCTGTTTTCTAGCCTGGAGCAGGATTAGCCTGCAATGAATAGAATAATGCAAGTCATTCTTACTCAGGGATGTTACTCTGGGATTTATTACTGAGAAATCAATATGCTACTTTGATCATTCAACAGCAAGATCAGTATCAAAGGAGAAGTCATAGCATTTTAAACTGTGTTGTGTAGATGAAGACAATGGAGTTGGCTGGCAGTTTGCAAGTCAATTGTTTTTCCTTTTTGTTAGGTAGGTAGATGGACCCCGTGTCTCTGCTCCTAGTGAAGCCTGCGTGACCAAATGGGCCTGCGGATGGTCGACATCGGGGAGACAGACGTGAGCAGCCTGAAGCCCTGTGTCTGGCCGGGACAGCTGCTCGGTGGATGTAATTACCTAACACTCTTCTGTGCGTCTCAGTATCCTGGTCTTCAATATGTGGGCTGTTCCCTCAAGGAAGCAGAGTGTCGGGAAGGATTAGAAATGACTCCACTGAAATTTTGGTGCCGGATCTGGGGGGTCAGAGGTCCAGTTCTAGTGCCCCCCTCCCAGGAGCTGGAAGAATAGCAAACCAGATCTGCAGCAAAGTGGATGCGCGGGGGGCTGAGTCCTGGTCCGTCTGCGGATGTGCGAGGTGGGTGGCGTGGACAGTCTTCCTGCTGCTGGACGCTGATGCGCGATGCCGCTGTGTGTGTGTGGCAGATGCCTGCCTGCCCCCCGCCCGCCTGCAGGAAGACGTGCGCGGGAAGAGGGCGGAGGAAGAGAGCACGAGTCAGGCCTCACCTGAGGCAGGGAGCCCATCACGGAAGAGAGTGAAAGCAGCAGTTCTTCCCGAGAAAGACAGCATGTGCCTCTGGGGCCGAGAAACTGCAGGGAAAGCTTTCTGTGACCCCAGGTTCCTCCACAGAATTCTCGGGTTCCTACAAGCTAAACCTAAGAAGAGTGACTTCTGTCGACCTGTGTGGCAAATCGAAGCTAATCTCTGTTGATGATGTCTCAAGTTTTACATACACACACACACACACACACACACAGAGGTATGCATTTATACACAGTTATAACACACACACAGCAGGCACACACATGCACACGCGTACGTGCATACATATATGTATGTACATGTAAGCTTACAGGCACATGCATACACATATACATGTATATTCACACACACACACATTTCGAACAGCGCTTTAAGCAGACACACAGGAACGTTTTGCACTTTAGGATACAGGACACTTTAAAAGAAATAACCAAGAGCAGTATTTCAGGAACGTACAGGATGCATGAGGAAAAGCAAAAACAATGATTAAAAAAAATGTAGCTATTTTGTTAAGATCTCAGCTAACTTCTCAAGTGAGATTAGAAAATAGCTTCTCCTAGCTTTATGGCAATCACTTAATTAGGTTGCTCCCCGAATGCCTTTACAAGAGAAAGGGGCTTTGTAAATTAGATCATTTTATTGAGAAATTCCAACAGGGTGCACATTCTCCGTGGCCTCTTATTTCCTGTAAATGGTCCCCGATAAACAAGCAATGGGTGGGCTGGGGGAGATTACGTGAGAGCCGAACCGAGGCCGGCCGGGTAGTGTCTTAGAGATGACAGTTACACCCTGTCTAGGGCTTCATTTGCAAACCAGAGAATAAATCTTTTGCAACTCAGGGCAAAACATGACACCATATGATGACTTTTATGAAAGATGCAGAATCTAGAACCACGCATCCCCCGACTTCTCACTGCCGGCCTGCCCTCCAGAGCCTCTGCTCTGACGCAGGCGTCCTGGCTGGTGTCCACCACCCCGTGTCCGGCTGCCTTAACAAGCAGACAGGTCTGAATGTCCCCCTAACACAGCCAGAGGCCGCAGCAGCTACCCGAGGGCTGGCACCCTTCTCCGGCCCACGGGAGATGCGCAAGGGTTCTGTTTTTCTGCGATGGAAGAGGAGAAAATGGAAGAGAAAAATGGACTGTCGTCCTGTGTCTGTGGTGCGAGTGTCCCACCTGCGGCGGATGGGCTTCCACCGCTCCTGGGATGTCCTGGAAGAGCGTAGAAAATCCGCCCAGCACACAGAAACTCCAGAAGAGACCCTTGTCTGGCGGTGGCCCTTGCAGATCACACCTGAGTCCTGGCTGGCAATCGCCCCAGTTTACCGGAGCAGAAAAGGAAGTCAGAACACGAAGCAACTTGGCCGAGTGCACAGATTCGAGAGCAGGGCGCCGGGGACGGGGCCCAACAAGGACGACGCCTCCCTCGGCATCGCACCCGGCCTTCGGGGAGGGCCGGGCCTTCCAACCCAGGGAGAGGCTCCCGCCTACTCAGGCTATGCTCACCGGCAGCGTGAGCACCAAAGCTAGAACCAGGGCACTTGCCTTTGGCACTGCTTTTTCCCCAGAGGCAACAAGGCGATTTTGCTTTGTTTTGCTTTGTTTTCATTCCAGGCTGCGCCTCCCAGTTAACAGCACTGCTAGGCCGTCTTTGGACACAGGACTTTCCAACCTCTGAGCGACCTGGTTAAGGCGTCAGGTGCACACTCCAGGAGCCCATTCACCCTGCGTCCTTGCATGGGGAGCCTCGGGGCAGCAGGAGGGACCTTCTCACTTGTCCGGGGTGGGAAGCCAGCTGCCAAGGACTCGGCGGGACAGTGAGGGCCTCCAGCCACAGGGCAGCAGGGAGCCTGGTGTAGGTGCTTAAGCTGAAACAGATTTCCTGGTCACCTTCTCAAATCTGTGGCCTGGGGCAGGATTATGCTTGGACCTGCTGTTCCTGTGCGCCCCTCTTAGTGGGAAGATGTCGACATCCTCTGTTAAATTTATTGTCAGGAACCAAGAAAAAGTGCTCAAGCTCATGTAAATGAGGACTACAGGCTGCTGACCAGACAAGATCTCATGTGAAAGGTCAGTCTTTACCCAGTGTGGTCAGAGAGCTCGGCCTCGGGGGGTAAATATTGTTGTTGGTTGTTATTTCATATTATCTGGTGTTAATGCCGTCAAGTGTCTATGGAGCAATTACCTTAATTACCAAACCCTATTGCTGTAGAATCTGACAACACAAGACAGAGAAGCATAAATCAAGAGAACTCAGCATGCATGGAGAGCGGGCCAGACACCTCTCTCTCTCTCTCTCACACACACGCCCTCTTCTAACGTTGAGATAAAGCCAAAAATACCTGCTGCTGGAAATCACTCTCCGTGGTGATTGAAAAGGACCTTTCCTGCTGAGATCGAAGATAGCTTTTCTTCTCTGTGCTGAAACCAGGGCCTGCCTGTGGCTGCTTCGAGAAGTAAGACCACGCCTGCGGCTCTGCACAGGGTAGAGGATGGGTGGACACACTCGTGTAAGGCAGCTTTTATTAAAAACAATCCCTTCAAGGCTACTGATGAAAAACACGGTGTTCGTGGAAGTGACTCTGGGCAATCGGAGTGGTCTTGTCGAAAGGGGCTGTCATGGGACAGAGGGAAAGTCCACATCGAGTCAGTGCTGGTGACCCCCCTGTCTTTCTCTGTCATTCATGTGTATATGCCACAGAATGGGAAGTGACACCGGACTCTTCCTAAGGAGAATGCAGTAGATCAGTTAGGAATAAATCAAGGATGTTTCTAGAATTCCAGCTGCTCATCCCCCAGACTGCTTGCTCCTGCTCCTGGGGGAGGGCCTGGCTGCCCCCTTCCCTGCCACACGTGGACCTGAAATTATTGGACTTTACAGCCTTGACGTGATGTGACTGCAAAATTAACTCTCCCCGCTGACCGAAGTCTACACGAGGATCATTTCATCGCTCAATCAATACCTGGCCCTCATATTCATAGATGAAGAGACTTCGCATGCCTTTTTCTTACCTATAGTAGCTTCTCGATGCTGAGGGCTCACGTACGCTGTGACTTGGCTAAATGGTCCCAAATATTGTCTCCTTTGCAGTCATGAGACTATCAAAGCTAATGATTTATTATTTCTATTGGATGGACAAGGAAACATTTCTAATATTAAGTGGCAAAGCATGCCTCTTGGGACTTACAAATGATTCTATTTTTCAATATGTAAAACCTATTTAAAAAGCTCTTTCGCATCTTTTTCATATTAATATAGGTTTATATTGTAGTCTATACATTTTAATCTTTTCTCAATTATGTGTGTTCTAAGGTTTTATTTTGGTTTGATTCTATCAAGGAAGTAACAAATTTGCCCTGTAAAATAGGTATCTTTTAAAAAATGTTTATTTACTCCGCAGTAGAATAATTCATACAATTTCCAGAAGAGGTGGGCAGGACAAGAAAGGTAAAATAGACTAGAATCCCCAAAGCTCATCAACTATGTTTTGAGTTACTTTTATTCAATTTTTGGTAATTATTAATATTTAATAGCTCTAAATTACTTCTGTTCTTTTAAAAGTTTACTTTTTATTATTTTTGTAGAGTTAACAACATTCTGCCTTTTCCAAATCACAATTCAGAGGATCATGAAAGCAAAGGGCCCTGATGGAACTGCAGGGAGGTTGGTAACGTAGGACTTGGGAGACAGCGAAGGACTGAAGACCCACCATATTACACCAGCGGTCAGGGTTAGGAGCAAACTGACCCGAAAGACCGTGCAGCTCATCTTGAAGGTCCATTTCCTTCGGTCTGGAATGAGATTACATGGCGCCATCCTGGCGTCTGCACTGAAGACTCCATGATGGAAGTGTCTCAGATTATACTTGTGAGAAAGAACAAAATTCATCTCTTAAACTAGACGCAGCTGAAATGTCCTTACTGCCTAGAGACCGAGTCCCAAGGGGCTTCTGGTGGCATTACATCCTACCCTTATGCCCGCTTCATATGACAAATTGAGGGGTCTTCCAGTGGACTTGGAGAGTCAGCTTTGCAAAGCTTGTTCTTCTTTTCATTCTCTTCATTGTTGTTGAAATTCCAGTGACAGAGGGCGAGAAAGCAAGAAGAGGATATATTTTATATTTATTTTCTGCAGTAGAAAAGTAGATACATAGCTTATTTTTCATCCAGAGGTCAAAGAAGGCACTTATACTTGCCAGGAAGCAGCCGATACCCTGATATCCAGCAGGCTTATCCTCACCAATGAAAAGAAGGCGCGTCTCCTGGACTCCAGAGGATGTCCTCACACATTTTCCTCTAGGGAGACTAACAGCCCATCCTGGGTCCACTCCTCCATAAACTTGGATGTTCACCTTTGGAAAATCTTTTTCCTTCCTCTGCCTACCCACCTGCATCACCACTGTCTCAAATGGACTCAAGTTTTATGAGATGCGTCTTCCTCCTAGCAGAGAGTATACTCTGAGAAGCTCCTCCCAGGGTGTGATCAGAGAGGGCACCTAGTCGACCATACGACTTGTTCAGACGCTTCTGTGCTGACTGCTGATGCCTCACAACATCTCTGGAGTCGCCGTGTCTGTTCACAACCCCAAAGTCTTTGCTTATTGAGGTTAATTCTTCTTCCTTTTCCTTGTCAGGCTGTAACGCAGTCTGCCAGCAGTCATCAGGTGGAAAGTAAGATGATCGATGCAAAGTACTTCTATATACATTTTATACCCGCAAACCACCCCATGAGCTGGGGGAAGAGAGTTCCTTATACATGTCGGAAATCAAGAGCTATACTAGACACAAAGATTAATTTAATTCTCAGAACTATGTATTGGTGGGGAGGGGGAGAAAGTCTCTCCAGAGGTCATGTATAAACTTGGGCTGGAAGGCTCCTGACCTTCAGTCTAAACTCATTAGGTTTCAGCATCAAGGGCACTTACCACCTGGGGCAGGAGCAGACAGGGGCTCCTGTCCTAGTCTTCTTAGAGGGACCTCCTCACTGCCCCCCAGCATGTACACCTTTACCTCACACCCACGTTACCCTGAAGCCCCTTTCTCTGACGTTTTTTCTTCAATCCAAAAAAATGGTTTACTTAGCGTTCTGTGGCTGGCGTCCACTTTTCCCTGACTCTTGAGTATCTGCTGGTCAACCAGCTCAACTTTTAAAAATTGGCTGATTAAAGTGTGGATGCATCTTGAGAGTAATATGGCTAAATCAACAATGGCGACTGGCTTGGTTTCTGGCCCAGAGGCTGTAATCCAGCCTGTCTCGGACATGCCATCTGTCCGTGAGCACGTGGGGAACTGGGCTCCAGGTTTTCACAGCTCGGTTACTGATGAGAAGTCAGAGCTGGGAGATGCGAGATGAAGGTTTTGGAAAATGAATGCAGGAGTGGGCTTTGAGATTTGATTGGTTTAAACATCTATGAGTACACTTACTTAAGCCTTCAGAATTAAACTAGGTGCCAGAATGACCTTACCTCACCTCTGCAGTGGTTCGTCTCCAGGCAGTGTTCTCTTGCACCTTGGAAAGAACGTATGTCTACAAACAGTCAGCTCCAGCTGTCTGGAAAGGAGATGATCTTCTTACTCACCTCCTTATACTTGGACATTCCCAACAGATCTTGTAATCACCTTCTGTGCCAAAAAAATTTATGCTTCTGTGGCTACAACTGAACACACACAGGTCTGTTATTTGGATCAACTGGTTTTACAGGGCTGCCGACACCAGGCAGTTTTTATGCACAGAAGTAATGAAAGACAAAATCTTGCAACAGCTGTATGTTCTGCCCTGGTGACAAGCACCTCTGCGGAAAATGAGGAGCTTGCTCCTGGACCTGGGTCGCCGCTTGATGTCCCTCAGGTCAACCCTCTTAGGACAAACCTGATGGAAGGAAAGTAGGTTTGTGATGAACAGTTTCAGTTCAGTCTGCATCTCTGTTTGGTTTACCTGTAGCTAGATGACACGTTACCTAAATGCCCCAGATTCCTGTTTGGCTGGAGGACTGGCTTCTCCACATGTTGTCCTGGGACAAGCTCACCAGGTGACTTTTGACAGCGAGGGTGGGACTGCACCCATGTGAAGCTGCACACTGATTACAAGCAGACACATGGCCACGTGGTCTCAGGACAACCGGGTTCTACGATGTCCCTGCTTTTCCCTCTCCAGCCCTCTCTTCTAAACCCAACTCTGCTCTCTCTTTGGCCCTTATCCCTCAACGTTTAAACATATGTGCTGTCCCATCGCCCTGGTGCCCCTACAGCTCGGAACTGTTTATTTACTTCTTTTCTGAGTCCTGCCGCAGGAGTTGGTGACATCCTGAAATTCTGATCGCAGTCTTTTCTTTAAAGGTTCCCTGCAAATGATTCCTGACTCTTTTGGATGGAACTTTTTTTTTAAATCAGACTATCTATTGAATAAAAGAATAGACTTGAGGTGAGTGCCATTTAAACGATCCTTTCTTTTTATTTTCAAAAATGCTTATGGAGACAAAGCACTACCCTTCTCTGCAGCACTTTTCTCTGAATGTGGCTCTTTCTTCTGTGAATTATTTTTAAAAGCTTCTCTTGCTCTTTCTGGTGACTTCACATCCATTTAGTAGATACTACATAGTCACCGTTGATTTTCACAATGGACGCTGGCCATCTCTGAAGAAGAATGAGAATGTGTCATGTATGTGGGGTTCTAAGACATTTTGGAAAAGAGTAATGTTTTGATTTAGCCCGTTTGGCGGGAGTCTAGTACATTCCATGCTCACGCACGTGCATGCGTGGGCTGTGGGGGTGCACGGCTGTGGGTCAGCAGTGGTCGTCTTGAGTGGACGACACAGTGTGGGGCAGGAGACATGCTCCATTCCCTGCTGAGAGCCTCAGTGGGAACTTGGGTCATGCCTGTGGGTCACGGCTCAAACTAACAAGGGCATGATGCTCGACAGAATGGGCAGGGATTTTGTAGTGGGGTGTATGTGACGCGCGATTCCTGACCAGATCACTCAGCTGGGAGAGTGACCAGAGATGATTTGCAACTTCTCTGGATATCGATTATTCTGCGGGATCTCGTGGAGGTGGCGGCGTCTTGTCTGTGAGGAATTGATAAAGCCTGCTGCTTTTTTTCAAAGCATGTGTCCCGAAGTGACCACGGGCGCAGGGAGCGTTCTGGAAAGGACACATTCCATTACACAAGGTCAAGAGAAATCCCCGTCACATAGCCACCACCCTTACCTTTTAGGTCTTCAGAAAGGGGCTTATTTCAGGTACCCAGAGCGCATCTCCCAGTTCCCATTGTGTTAAAGCAGAAGCAAGACTAGAAGCAATGATTCTGTTGAAGAGTTCTACGTGGAAAATTGTGTGAAAATAATTTGAACTCCTAACGTAATTTCTGGTTTCACCCCAAACCTAGGCTGACCGTATTGCATTGAGACGAAAATGGGGCATTGGGATGGCAAAAATGGAATGGGAGTATGTGCTGGAGATGAAGGGGAGGGAGGAGGTGGAGCAACTGCTGCAGGAGCAGAGCAGCCAGGCCAGTGACAGGTAAGTATGATGGAGCCCATCGGCGATGGCACAGACCTGACATGTAGTGCAGCAGGACTTCATACAGATGGCCAGGCTGCTGCAAGGAATGTTGGCGCTTCAGGCAAAAAAATGAATCAGTTGTCCCTATAAGCCCTGCTCCGTCCTGCCTAAAACACATGCCACTTTAACCATCCCAGTGCCAGAAATGCCCAGTAACCCCCACAGTGCCGGAGACAGACCCACAGTGCCAGAGACAATCCCACAGTGCCAGAGGTGACCCCACAGTGCCAGAGACAATCCCACAGTGCCAGAGGTGACCCCATAGTGCCAGAGATGACCCCACAGTGCCGGAGACGACCCCACAGTGCCAGAGATAACCCCACAGTGCCGGAGATAACCCCACAGTGCCAGAGATGACCCCACAGTGCCAGAGATGACCCCACAGTGCCAGAGATGACCCCACAGTGCCGGAGATAACCCCACAGTGCCGGAGACGACCCCGCAGTGCCAGAGATGACCCCCCAGTGCCAGAGATGACCCCACAGTGCTGGAGATAACCCCATAGTACTACCTGCTGCCTGACCACACTGCAGTGTTCTACTCCCTTTGAAGAAACAGACTCCGGGGATGGGGGAAGTCCTCTTGCCCACTGGCTGCTGTTTCCTCAGGGGGCGGGAATGGCAGCAGTGGCCCAGTGCGTTGCAGTCAGTGCTGGCAGGAATCATCTTTAAAGCGGGGAGAAGCAGCTACTCCACAGACTGTGCCCGGAGCAACTCAACCATGCCTCTTGCCCCATATTGAAGACAGCCCTGGTTAATTAAAAATGGGTCAAAATTGATACTTACACTAAAATGATGGAATGGATGAGAATTATGAAAAAGAAAATGATGCCGTCCTGTTTAAACCAATACACGTGGTCAGTCTACCCTAACCTTAATCTTGATGCAACTCAGGAATCTATTTTCTGTCTTGACAGGAAGCCCAAGGACTTTTTCACTTTTCCTGACGCCTGTGCCAACATGTCGACTAAAACCATACCAAAGTTGGTGATCAACTTTAAGGTAAAGCTTCTCAGAAAACCTTGTTTTCATTGCTATTCTATACATGCTAGGAATAGCCTTTCACATTTGCATTAGTTTGCACCTTATTAACGGAAGAAGGTAAAGAAAGGGAACTATTTATAAGTATAAGCCAAACAAACTAAGGTAATTATTTTTAAAAAGGAGGAGTGGATATTTATCTTAACAGAAAAAAAAAAATTATCCTGGGAACACTTATACCATTAAAGTTAATTGGACATTTATTTTAAGTTTGGGATATAAGATTTTCATTTCTGATCAACCATAAAATTTGTGTAGTTAGAATTCTATTTAGGTGCTTTGAAATGAATTCAATTAACTAACCCATTTTGGATAAAGACATCACCAAGGGTAGTAAATAAAATTCCTATCCCTTTAGATTTGAAGTATTTTGTATTTTTTAAAAAATGCCATCACATACAAAACTCATAAAAAGAATTTAAAAAATACATCCATCCAAAGCACATTAATCAAGAGGTAGAGAGAGACAATTACTTATGCAGTTGGATTCAGAGATCCTTTTCTGGATTTCTAATTATGTAAGAATACTTTTTCTTCAGTTAAGCCAGTTTATAAGTCAATAAATTCCCTTTTAAAAATCAGTTCAGATTGGAAAACAATCACATAGAAATGTGCAACCCCATTGTACAGATGAGAAAACTGAGGCGGGAAGTCATGGCGTGGATGACAGGGCACCATCAGCTCCTGTTGGACTGGGGGTGGAATGAGGTTCTCTGACTGAACCCCTCATACTGGAGCAGGCGGGGTCCTCCCCGCATGCCGCTTCCATCAGCCCCAGCGTTGAGAAAGTGCCTCCCTCAAACTCTGCCCTCCTTTCCAACACTCTACCAGCAGTGCCTGCACCCATTGTGCCCTGGACCCCAGTATGGTCCCCAGTGGGTCTTCATCTTGTCCTCTGGTCAAAGTCCCTCCATGTCTGGGTTTAGTCAAACCTGACAATGTCCAGACAGGACACCTGTGGCTGGAATGGCATCTGTAGGTGTCTGCTGTGTCTCACTAGTGCCAAATTCCCTCCGACTTGGGCCACCATGTGGGGTCGACCAGATGCCCAGGTTCTCATTGACGCATCTTGGCTCCGTGCATGTGGGTCTTGTCAATGCCGGGAGCCTGGTGGCCTAGCAGCTCACAGACGTGAGGAGACAAGTCTTGTGTAGAAGGTGTGGCCCTGGGTCTCTGGATGGTGCTGATGTGCTGACTGGGTGCCTTCTGCTTTCACAGGACCCTGGGGGGTTTCACAGCTCCGGGTCCCCAACATTCACCACCCTATTTGGGAATAAGCCCCAGGGTGCTTGGGTCCACCTCGGCCTACAGCTCCTGGGGGCGCAGCTCTGCTAGGTGTTCCTGACCTGTGTGCCCCTGTCATTGACACAGGGACGACCACCAGCTGACCACCTCCAGCCCACGGCCCAGACCATTTTTCAGGATGACAGCTTCTGTTCCCACCTCTCCACACCTTGGCTCCGCGCCCTCACGTGATGTTTATCCTCTGTGTGCTGATGACATTCACAAGAATGTGTGGACTTTTTTTCTTTCATGCTTTTGCCACCCCTGGGCGCATTTTTTTTTTTTACTGGGTAAATTGTAAGTGTTCTTATGCCCTAGGAATTTTTCTCTATTGTTTATCTGACCATTTCCTTTCACTCATTTTCTTTGCTCATTTCTGGGAAACCCAACAATGTAAATGCTGAATAGTTAAGGCTGCTTCTCTAGTTCTCTTGTTTTTCTCCATTGTGTTCTCGTTTCTTTTATTTTCTGTTCTATATTCTTACAGATTTGTCTTAACTCCATAGTCCAAATGGAACATTAAATTTTCTTTATTTAGTAACTGTATATTTGGTTTCCCATTACTCTTCCTTATTCTATGATAATTTCCTTTTCATAACAAGACATTTTTATTATTTGTTCAAGTCATTAGGAGGGTAATAGTAATTATAATTTTCCCCAATATTTATTTAAGTCTGTATTTCGCTTTCTTTCTGTATTTGTGTATTTTCTTATTAAAAAATCAGTGGTCGCAGAACCGTTTGTTTGGTAGTTGGAAAAACTGACTTCTTATTGAAAATAAAGCCACACCTGTATAACTCCACATCTATAGTTGGACTCTAGAATGTTAAGTATTAAATGTGAAACCAAACTGAAAAGTTACTTGAAGGAAGTTAATGGTTCGTACACTGAGCGTTAGTTGAAGGGGAGTATTTCCAGGTTTCGGAGTGGCTGTGAATTGTTTTTGGAAGATGGGTGTCCCACACCATTTCCCAGGACACAGCCGGAGACTCTGGACCTCAGCGCCTGGAATGCCAGCTGCGGACATCTGGGCACTAGGCCTCCTGCAAGCTGCTGGAAAAAACAGAGGATAAACGAATCCGCCCTTGGGAAAAAAACCTGTTTCCCTAAGTGATTATCACAGGAGTCAGAGGCAAAGCTGTTGGTTTCAATGTTCGAGGCGTCTGGCCTCACAGCAAGGTCAGGGACACGTCTCTGAGGATGCATTTGCACTTGACGTTGAAGGTGGTGTCAGTTGGTCTTTGACAAGCCGTCCTGGTGTCCCTGACCGGAGCACTGGAGAATCCCCGCCCAAGGCATTAGCAGCGAGGGAGTCAGCGCAGCAAAGGACAGGGAGATGGGAGGACGGTGCCGGGACAGGCGTCACGGGCGGGGTGGGGACAGCCGCTAGGGTGAGGACTCTGGGAGGGGATCAGAGGATGGCTCACTACCCATGAGGGAGGGGACAGCTCAGCCAAAATACAGGGACAGAGGTGGGGCTCTGCTGTCTGCTGACTCCGAGGGGCCTCCAGCTTCCCTCAAGGAGGCCGGAGAGCCTGTCTCTTCCCACCGCTTACCCTGCCTGAGACCCTGACTCACACCTGGCTGCTTGGTGCTTTCCTCTTCCCCTGTCTCTCCCCAGCTTCCCCCCAGGCTGGGGTGACCAGCTCCAGTGTCTCGGCACCTGCCGCTTCTCCTAGAGGTCAGGCTTCCAGCTCGCCCCTCTCCGGCACTGTCCTACGTCACCTTTCAGAGTCCTGTCTGCGCGCGACAAAGCAGCACCACCCGCTTCACAGACGACGGTGCTGAGGCGTGAGGGACATGCGCATGACCCAGGTCACGGTGGGCCCGGGGGCCGCATTCCCGGGCAGTCTGTCCCACCAGCGCCTGGAGCCCGTCTCCTAGTTCGTCTTTCATTTATCTCCTTGCTTTCACCACCGTGGAGGGGCGCTGCATACACACATTTCCTTCCCAAATGAGTGAGGTTTTCAGCAATGAGATGGCGATGGGCTGGCTGGACTTTCACTGATGGCCCGGCAGGAGCGCCAGGGAGTTTCAGTGAGAAGAGAGTCGCTCAATGGTCTGTGGTTTTCATACTGTGTTTCTATATCAAAGTCTATACAAGGCCACTGAGCGTGTTGTGTGAAAATATCTGGAGGAATCAGCTTCCAGATTTCAAAGCTGTTCTAAATGAAAGACTGACACCCCAACCTGACCAGCTGGATAGACGTGTTAAAAGGACGCTCTTGCATTTGTTATTCAGAAATAAACAAGTGACGAGTACGTCTAGATCTTGCATCCCCAATGCGTGCAGACGCTTGACGCTGGCCGAGAGGATGCATGTCATCTAGGAGCGACGACAAAGGGACCCCGCTTCTCCCTTATAACAGCCTGTTCTGACTGGTGCGTCATTTAGTTTCAGTCAGAGATTTCCTTCCTTCTTTTCAAAGCCCCGAACAGTGAGGAGAAGGTGAGATGGTGATGCCAGGGTGGCTTTTCCAGTCTTTGCATCTCAAAGTCTCCTGTGAGCCCTGTTTTAATACGATATTTACTAGAAAAGACGACTTTCTATGTGTGATGGTTAATTTTGCATCAAGTCAATGTGGCTGGTTTAAATGACACCCAGATAACTGACAGAACCTTCTTCCTGAGGGTCTGTGAGGGTGTTTCCATAAGAAGTGAGCATTTTGTGTGGTGATTTGGGTCGATGGGGCACGAGTGGCAGTTCTCCCCCTCCATGCGGGTGGTGGTGTCCAACACGCTGAGGGGCTGACACAGCTGGTCAGCAGAGGAAGGGTGACTTCTTCTGCATGAGTGCGGACATTCATCTGCCCCCTAGGACTTCAGAGCTGCTGGTCCTGGGGTCCTGGACTCAGGAGAACAAGCCACATGTTCTCCACTCTTTAGATTTGAACTAAGTCACACCCCTGCTGTTTTCCTGGGACTGCAGCTCACAGATGGCAGATTGTGAGACATCCTGGAGACCATAATGTAAGTCTATCCTATAACAAATCTCGTGTGTGTGTGTGTGTGTGTGTGTGTGCGTGTGCGCGTGCTATTGGCTCTCTTTCTCTGGACAGCCCTGGTGAATGCAAGATCACCCAGCTCCCCCGTCTCGTAAGCACGGGTTTCCTCCCGCTCCTCAGTACATTATGAGCTGCCTTCAGCCCTCCGGGCACACGTGCCTGCCCCATAGCCTGGCCATGCAGACTCCGTTCAACCGCTAGTCACAGGCCCAGCTCAGTGGAGCTCTAACCATTTCCAGATCATCACAAGGGAATTTCCAAGTTCTCTACTCTCTTCAGTGTCCCTGCCTGGGTTTTCCCGCCAACAAAACAGTCCAGGAAAAATAGTAAAAGGCTGTTTATTGAAAAAGCTGTTTATCTCTATAAATCAAAACTTAAATGAATCAGCTACTAGTCTTCCAGCAGAGGCCCAATCTTCTGGGTGTCTGTGGATCTGGACCAGCCAAGATGTCCTCGGAGGGGAAACCCTGGAGCCTCAGGTGCTGAGGGCCCTGGGACCAGACTTGTCTTGAAGGAGTCCCACTCACACCGCTGAGCCGGCGAACACCAATCCCCACTGAACTATCACCAGGAGAAGTTCAGAGAGTCAATCCCCTTTGCAAGTGCATCAGCAAGAATATGACGCCATGAATACATTTGACCAAGTTGGGGGAAGATGCTCAGACACTGAAGATGGAAATTAAGACAAAAATAAATGGAAAGACACTCCATGTACATGGATTGGAAGAGATAATATTGCTCAAGATGCATATTGTACTCAAAGCAATATACAGACTTTGCATAATCCCTGCTGAAATTATAAATGACATATCTCACAGAAGCAGAAAAAGCCAGCCCAAAATTAGTATGGCACCATGAATGGCAGAAGAGTCGAGCTTCTTAGGAAGCACAAAGCTGGAGATGCCATGCTTCCTGATGTGAAACTATATTTCAGATAATAGTAATTAAGACATTGTGATATTGGCATGCAAAGAGACAAATAGATCAGTGGAACAGAATAAAACCTGGAAGCAAACCCAACACATGTATGGTTAATTCATTTCCAAAAGGAGCCAAGATTATGCAATGAAGAAAGGGTAGTCTAATCGGGCAGCCTCATGCAGAAGAATGCAACTCAACTGCTATCTTACACCACACATAAAAATTAACTAAAGGTGGATTAAAAGCTTGGATAGAAGACTACAAAACTCCTGGAAAAGAATGGAGTGAATTTCTTGACATTAGTATTGATGATGATTCTTTGGATTTAGCACCAAAAGCAAAGGGAACAAAAGCAAAAATAAATGAGCGGGGTTACATCAACATGAAAAGCTACAGCAAAGAAACCCACACACAAAAGGAAAAAGACACCTACAGAATGAGGGAACATACTGAAAATATTTATGATAAGGGGTTCTATCCAAAATATATAAAAAACTCACATATCTCAGTATCAAGCAATCTGTTAAAATGAACAGATATTTGGGCAGTTATCTGAACATATATATTTTCTGAAGAAAACATGCAGATGGTGTATAGATTCATTGAAAGATGGTCAGCATCACGCATCAGGAGGGAAATAACAACCTGCCCACAAGGAGAGCGCCCCTCACAGCTGCTGGGATGGTATCAGCACAAAGACGACAGACAAGGGCAGGGAGGACGTGCAGAGAAGGGAGCCCCTATGTGCTGCTGGTAAGAATGCAGACTGGTGCAACCACTTAGGAAAACACTATGGAGTTTCCTCAAAAAATGAAAAATAGGCTAACATATGACACAGCAAGTCCATTGGTGGGTATTTCTTGAAAGGAAATGAAAACCCAAACTTGGAAAAAGAAAGTCTGCACCCCATCTTCATTTAGCATAAGGGCCAAAATATGGGAACAAACCAAGTGTCAGTACACGGATGAATAAAGAAAATGTGACAGAGACAAAGGAAATCCTGCCATTTTGACCGGATGGTGGACCAGGAGGGCGTTCTGCTACGTGAAGGAAGTCAGGAGAAGGACGGACAGCAGACGACCTCACTTATAGGAGCAACAAGCTCAGAGGCAGGGGACGAGCGAACAGACTGGTGGCTGCCAGGATGGGAGTGGGAGATGGAAAAAGTGGGCGAGGCTGGTCAACAGGCACAGCATTCCAGCTACAAAAATAAGTCCTGGCCTTGAAGCACAGAGAATAACTGATATTTCAGTATTGTGTATTTGAAAGTTATGAATAGAGTAGATCTTAAAAGTTTGCCTCACAAGAGAAGCAATGCAGCTGTAGGTGATGATGGATGTTAACGAGACATCTCAATGAATACATAATGGAAATTTTATGTTGTGCCCCTAAATTAATGTTAGGTCTCAATAAAATTGTTTATTGCATTCATAAAATGGTTACTCTATCTTAATATGAATGCATGTAAAAAGAAAATTCTATGGTAGAATAATTTAGAATAATTTCAGATTAACAGGAAAGTTGGAAAGCCAGTACCGAGTTCCCATGCACCCCACCTCAGTCTGCCTCTGCTAACATCTTCACACCCAGGCTGCTTCATGCAGGATGAAGACCTGGGCATTGCTCCACAAATATGAACTCAATTTTTGAGTGCCGGGCCATCAGTCCCAGGCGGAGAACCCTGTTCTGAATCCTTGGTGTGAATATCTCTGATTGACTCCAGCAGGGGCCGCTGACTCACACCTCTTGAATTGGCCTGCTTCCAATGAAAAGACGAGGGTTCAATGTTCCCCAAAAGGAGGCTATTATTTCAGGTCGCAAAACCATTAGTGCTGCTGAAAGAGAACATTACAAATTGGGGGAATCCAACTTTCCCCCAAACGTACTTGAAACAAACACACCAATCTTTAGACTGCAAACTAACAGTGCCCATAAACACAGCAGGACGTGAGCGTTGCAGGTATCCCACATCCCGGGAGCCTTCCAGAGTCCCCATATCATCACCCCATCATCTCCCCTTCCCTTCCCTCAAAGTCAGCCTCTAACCTGACAAGTGTGACCATCACTGCCCTTGGTGTTCTTTCTAACTTTCCAAACTACGCATAGATACTTAAATACTTTAGGTTAATCTCACCTGTTATTTTATAATCTGATCAGAGAAATAATCAGTGTGAGCCTTCCTGCATCTGAGCTCTTCTACTTAGCACATATGTGAGATTCATATACAGAACTATTGCTTACACGTGCAACTTTTCTTTCCGCTGAGGTGTTGTATTCCATGATCGGAACGTAAGTCAGTGTGTTTTCCACTGAGCTGATTTGTTTACAGACTGGGGCTCCTGTTCGCACGACTAGTGTGCACGAATTATTTATGTGGACACCTGGGAGCAAATGCTTTGGGTCGTGAGTGAATGTTTCCTTAAACTTTCATCAGGTAACTTGAAATCATTTTCTAACATGTTTGTATCTTAAGAATACACAGGTTCTCCCATCTGCTCTAATATTTGCTGGGGTCAGTATGATCAGTTCATCCATATGGGTGATGTGCACATTAAAGGAATTTGGGAAATGTGATTCCCCACAGAGCACCTTGTAAGGTTCTGTAAACACACTTTCCAGACACTACACCATTTTATGTCTGCCTAGGCAGGTACTATTTCATGCAAGGAGCTACCCAAATACTCTGTCCTTATGGTGGAATGAGGTTGATTGAGATGGATTTGATGGCAGGTCCAAACAATGGCTTCTGTTCTAGGTAGTAGAGAGAGAGACGGAATACCTTTCTGTTAGCACAGCATCTTAGCAGTAGAGGGAAACCCACAGGGAGCCAGTATCCAAACACCAGAGAAAACAGGCTGCAAACAGCCAAGTTCAAGAGGCCAAAGGAAGGTTGGAGTCATAGATGCAGAGGCCGATTTTCAGAGAGAGAGATGCGACCACCCAGAGGCAGGGAAGCATCTGGGGAAGCACGTTGCACAGAGCGAGGAGCAGGAGGAGGCTCAGAGGACAGGTGTCCCCAGGGCCGCTCTGTCTGCGGGAAGGGGAGGGGGTCCTCTTTAACCCGTCAGAGGGACAGAGGACATGCGCGAAGAATATAGCAGCCATGATCCTTTGAGCATGTGAGGTAACAGTGCGTTCGCCCTAAAGCGGCGTTACCTCAGACCTGGGGAGGGAAGGTGGGGTCTCACAGGGAAGCATTGCTCTTTTGTAAATTTAGGAAGCAGTGCTTTGCCCAAGTCAGCCAGTCAGTCAATGTGTACGTGCGACTTACCTGCAGGTGTAAAGTGTGTCCCGCGCTCAGTCACGTTTGCTGGAACGTCTGTTCTACCATTTTAAAAACTGGAAATTCTATTTTTTGAATGTAAGTATTTAATCATTTCATTGCTGGTGCAGTGTGTGCTTTTTGGTTTTATTGTGTGGTGGTTCAAAAGAGCTGATTATTTTAGCATTAAATGCTCCATGTTATCAGTTCAGTTGTGTTCACCCCGGTTCCAGTGTGCATGTCTCCACCCACAATGTGATGATATTTGGAGAGGGAGCCGTGGGAGGTACCCGGGTTTAGCTGATGTTATAGAGACGGATCGTGATTCTCCAAGGATGGGGTAGGTATCCTTGTAAAGAGTGACACCCAGAGCTGCCCTCTCTTGGTCCATGGAGGCTCAAGGAACAGGTGGCCATCTGCACGATAAGAAGAGGCTTTCATCAGGAGTGGAATTACTGGCACTTCCACTCTGGAATTCAGCCTCCATCACTGGGAAAAAATAAATGACTGTTGTTTAATTCTGTGATGTCCTACTTGGTGGTCTAGTTGGCTGGAACAGCATGTCAGAGGGTGAAGGGACACACACATAACTCGTCACCTCAAGCCGTTGGTGAGCGGAACCAGGATTTATGTGGAGAATACAGAAAAGGAAGATGCATCATTACAGAAAAACTCATTTCATCACAGCATTAATTGATGGCTCAGGGTGTTGCAGTTGCAAACGGTGTCAAGAGACACAGCGGATTGTGTGCATGTTTTTACATTTCAGAATTAAATCTCATCCTGAGATGCCTGGGGAAAGTCACTGATTCACTCGGAAACTATCTCCATCTGTACATCAGGGATGATTCTCAGATCTCACTGGGATACAATGAACAATTGGGTCTGTACTCGGAGAGAATTAGGTGCAGTGTAATATCAATATAAGATCAATTGCTTTAATAATTTGGATTCATACCACCTGATACAGAGGATAAAACTATTTCCTGATGCCTCTGCTGATGAATGCATATGTGTATGAAGTATTCCGTGGACTGGTCTCCCAGAGTCGATGTCATGGTCTCCCAGAGTCGATGTCATGGTCTCCCAGAGTCTGTGGCGTGTTTTCACAGCAGTCTGTGTTGTGAGCGACAAAAGTAATGTTAAAGAGATTTGTCTGAAGGTTCAACTATTGTCCATCCCATGAGACTAAAGCAGCAGCTTGGCCTTGTTCATAGAAGTGGGGGGTCCATGCGGCCCTTCTTGGAAGTGGGCGTCGCCGTCTGAAAACTCCTGCAGGAGAGCAGAAATCCTGCAGTTCCCGGGCGAATTGGTGAAACGCTCCTGGCGGCGTGTCCTTCAGCAGCCAGCCTGCAGCGCGCGGGTGGCCGCGGTCAGGACCCGCTCCCGTTCGCAGGAGCAGCGCAGTCTGGCGCCAATGGCGTGTCAGGACCGCCCTGACTTAGCCGAGGGACGAGGGACAAAGAGAGGTAGTGAGTACACACTGGACGAGGCAGAAGAAGCTTCTAGGAGGAGGACCTCAAGGCAGTCTCACTGTTTTCTTAAATTTTAAATTTGTTGTTTTTTTTGACTCGGGGAGTTTTGGGGCCTGTGCTCTCCCGTCAGGAGTTTTCAGACGGAGGATGCCCACTTCCCTGAGGGCTTCGCGTGGCCCGTCCCCACCGAGCAAGCTCTCAGCTCCTGCTGTCGTCTCATCGGACGGAGCAGCTTAGTCTTTTTTCCCCTCTTTTTCAGCCATGCACGCACATAGCGTCCGTGTATACGTGCTGCTCATCAGACGCAATGTGCTGTGTCTGCTAAATGCAACGCAGCCTGTGCACGTGTGTGGGTGTGTGAGCTTCACATCTAACATGTCATCAAGCAGCATGGACGTGTGCGTGTCCGTGCTCCGCATATTCTGTGTTCACGCTCATGAACTTCGTGATACTCAGCACGTATTTTAGGTGTTAATCTAAACATTCTGTGGAGGACGTCTGCACGGTTTCCTCCGGGCCTGAGCCCTGGGATGTTTGCATCTCGACAGGCCATCAGCCTCTCACGCTGTGGGCGGGGTTTCGCCTTCCTTCCCAGAAGTGGAAGCTTCTGCCCGGAAGGTCGTAGGCGCCTTGCGGATTCGTAGCGTCGCCTCCGGCACGCGGGAGGCACGTGTGTGTGCATCAGTGCACATTCTCCTGTAAAAAAGTCTCTTTGCAGTGTTGTAACTGGCGCGTAAAGTGGACCAGTCAGGACACCTGGGGTTGTCACGTGAGTGACAACAGGCACATCGCGTGTTTGAACTGACTCCACAAGTGAGACAGTAAGAGGAAGTATTCTAACTTCTGAAACTTCAACATAAGCAGTCATGATGTCTTTCTTTCCCTGTCCCTCTGTCTGTCTGTCTCTCTCACACACAATGCTCAGTGAGAAGGGCTGATAGCCACACAGTTTAGGCAACGGGTCAGCTGCTGAGAGTGTCTGGGCCTCGGGCGGAGTGCACGGCTGCCAGGCGAGTCTCGGAGCTCTGCGCCGCGCAGATGTGCGCGTCTGGGGGCTGTGGCGGGAGGGCGGCCGAGGCCTGGCTAATATTTCAGAGCTGAGACAGGTTAAATCGCCAGCTGAAGCAGGCCTGTGGAAAGTCGGTCATTTCCTGTTTCCTAAATGCCTGCAAGGGGAGGTCGGAGGCTCCGATTCTCTGGGAGTGTGATCCTGATAAGAAACAGAAACAAAGCAACTTCCTCAGTGAGTGGCAGAGAGCAGAGAAATACTTTCACTGAAGACTGAGTTTCACAAGGAGGGGCCTCTGCTCCTCTCTGTGTCCTGTCTCAGGAAATGGCAGAAATCCCGCCCAATGCAAATCTGTCCCTTCCCTCAAGCACCAAAATAACCTGGGGGTCTCTGCCCGCTGCTTAGTGCCAGGAGCGTGACTGCCATCGCCCCTTTGCAGCCCCAGGGAGCCCCGCACGTCGGCTGTCTGCACCCCCAACCTGAGTCCACAGCCATCGAAGCAGCTCCAGCTCTCACATCTGCGGCCTGGCTGACAGCAGACTGTCCTCCAGATCCTTCTGCGCGGTGTCATCTCCCAGTCTGTCCCTGCTCCGCTCCTCAGGCCGCTGACACGTGACATTTCCTCTGTAGACAGCGCTCGGCCTGCAGCCGGACTGTCCTTCTCCTCTGTCCCCGCGACATGCAGTGTCCACCTGCGTCTGATGCCGACTCCGCCCAGCTCGGAAGAGAACAGCAGCGCCGGACACAGTGAGCGCTTGAGAAACGCTGTGGAGGAAAAGAGGGAAGAAGTTCATTCTTGGATAAGGAGGGCGTTAGCCAGGCACCAAGCAAACAGCATTTTGCAGTGAATAAACGAGACTCAGTAAATTTGGAGATTTGCATTTCTGGTAGTAAAAGGCTGTTCTTCTGAATCTGAATTCAGACAGTATTTCATAGCAATATACATCGGTATGCCTGTAATTACAATGACAAATGGCTTAATTTTGAGAGAAACAACGGTATGACTGATATTTTTAATATCCTAGTATTTACTGACGTGTGTGGACCTTAGCATGGCGTGCGCTACGGAGAATTTTAGAAAAAACGTAAGCATGTTAGCAGTTTGTTTAAGGGATCACTTGTTGCGCTTTTTTACATACTTGACAGTCAGAATAAATTAGCAAACATCTGCAAATTCCAAGTCAGAGTCATAGTCACTGTCCTGGAGTGTGGAAGTCACGTTGCAGGCGGTCGGGAGGCGGAGCGGGGGGCACACAGGGCCCCCGGGAGCAGCTGTGTCGCCCGAGACGCCGCCAGCCACCGGCCGTGCGCACCGTGCGTGTCTCTGACACTGGACGAGCGGCAGGAACTGCTCCAGGAGTGACAGCAGGTGTCCCTGGCCGCGCTTTCTAAGGCGTCAGAAAGCAAGAGGCGAAGCTCGCTCCAGAGCGGGGCTGCGTGAAGAGAGGCCGCGCCATGCGGGGCAGCCACGACCCTCAGGCGTCTGCTGCCTGAGTCCCATCCTGGGGGCTGTGCCCACCTCGCAGGTGAGAGAAATGCACCTCTCAGCGCAGCCCCGACCTCCATCAAGAGACACCTGACACTCCGAGGCGGGAAGTGAAAATTCCACAGTAATTGTCCAAGACTCAATACCCTTCTCTCAGCAACGGCTGAACAGCGGGGGGCAGGTCCTACCAAATGCTCTGCAGGCATCCCCGGTGGAGCAGCTGCTGGGTCTTCCGCCTCTGTTTGCAGCAGCCCACATGCATTTCAAGACCCGGGTTCACGTCCCAGGACTGGGTACAGCCAAGATGAACCTCTAAATAAAGCGCTTCTCCCTGCTCTCTCTTCTGGCCTGCCTGCCTTTGCCCCCCTGCATTCCTGCTGCACCTTTTCTTGAAATAAGTAATTAAAATATAAAATTATTTGCAGAATGCATCCAGGACACCCCAAAAGAAAACACAAAAAATAAATAAATATCAAATCACCAGAAATAACACTCCATTTAAAGCTGGAAAAGGAAATAAGTACAAAGTTAAGGTTGAAACATATACTTAACACAAGAATAAATAATTTTAAAGAATTCTCCATGTTTTAAGAGTAAACAAAAATCAGGTATTATTTTTAAAAAATGGATAATGAAAGAATTGATGAATCAACAGAAGCCACTGATATACAGGTAGACAAATAAATGAATCAAAATAAAAAGCAGTCTTTTCAGAAGCTAAAACTGTTCTTGGTTTGAAAATTTAGAATAGTATTGAAAACCCTGCCGACAATAGGTGGAGAAGGTTAAATGATCAAATACACATATTTGGCAATTCTGTAAAAGAAAAGGAGGAAAATTGAAAAGGGGAAAACTGTCGAGGTGCAGCACGGGAAGCATTTCCACAGTGAGAGACACCAGAATCTGCAAACAAAATGACGTCTTGAGTCACAGAAAACTTGGGCAAGAATAATCAGTACTAGCACTTATCCTGGCGAAGTTCTGGATGTGTAAGTGACCCTGCTGTCACCAGGCACCCGGGCGATTCATCTCAACTAGAAGAGTAAGTCTGGAATCCGTCGGCCTGCTGCCGCATATGCAGCAATAACAAGATGCAGAGCCGCCTCTAAAATCAAGGAAAGTCAGTGTTAATACACTTTCAAGCAGATACGCATATAAACACCTGGAGGGCTCGTCCTTGAGGCTCTGGTGGTTGAGATGCTGGCGTGTGGACCACGTAAAGCCCAAGGACCAGCGTTCAAGACCCGGGCAAAAAAGCAAAACAAATAAAGATGATTCCTCCTTCTTGCCCTTCCTTGCTACTCTCCTTTCTTCTTGCCTTCCTTCCTCCCTTCCTCTGCTTCGTCCTCTCATCTCTTCCTTCCTTCTCACCTTCCTTTCTCTCTTAAAAAGAAAGCTAATCGATATCTTCAAGCATAAAAGAGCTAAAGGATCAAATGTATTTCTTAAAAAATATGCTTAATGATAAAAATCCAGCCAAGTAATGATTGAATAACAATCTTAGAAAAGGGTTTTAGCTTGAGATTTTTAAAAATCTAATGAGAGAGTCTCGGTAAAACAGATTATACTTTAAAAATTTGTTGAAAAGTTTTAAGATTACAGTGAAATTGGGAGGAAGGCCCAGAAGCTCTCATTCAGCCTCTGTCAGCACCGCAGAGCCCGTCCCACTATCCACGCTTGTATGACATCAGCAGTTTCTAAACCAAGGCTAAACCTACAGAGACACGTCATAATCTCCTGGAGTCCATCGCTTGCCTTGGCATTCGTTCAAGGTGTTTTACGTGCTATAGTTTTGGAGAAATACATTATATGCAATTAAAATATCGAACAGAATATTTCCCATGGGTTACAAATCCTCCACCTCCCTCTCCCTCCAACTACGGACATTGCTCATCTTTTTAGTGTTGAAGTAGTTTTATATTTTCCAATATGTCATATAGTTGGAATCATACAGTCTTCTCAATAGCAATGTGCACTTAATGTCTCTTTTGTTTTTCTAAGGCTTATAGCTCATTTCTTTTCATTGCTGAGTAATGTTCTTCGGTCTGATGTACCACAGTTCATTTATCCACACACACCGCAGGGCAGCTAAGTTGCTTCCAAGTCTAGCATATCAATGATTTCTTTCACGGATTATGCATTTGGTTTGATATCTAAAAGGTCACCATCAAACCCAAGATACCCTAGGTTTCCCAGGTTACATTCTAGGGGGTGTGGAGGTTTTCTTGTTCTGAAGGGTGTGGAGTCTGCGTTTTTTTTAATTTTGTCGTGTGTGCCGTCCAGTTGTCTCAGCACCACTGAGAGCAGCATGATGTTTGCTCCTTTGTCACAGATCAAGCGACTGCATCTATGTCGGACTATTTATGGGCCCCCTAGGCCATTCCACTGGCCTGTTTTCCTCTGCCAAGGCCACACGGGGTCACCACAGTTTCGTAGTGTGTCTCAGAGGTGGGTGGTGTCCGTCTTCGACGTTCCTCTTCAATGTGGTGTAGTCGTTCTGGCTCTTGTCACACCCCTGGAACTTCCGGATCAGTTCGTGGCCTCTGCACCCTAACCTGCTGGGGCTTGACTGAGTCGGTGGCTTTGAGTTCACGTTGAGTCTTTACATCAAGGTAGGAAGAACGGACATCTTGCTGATATCGAGTCTTCGTCTTTGGGAACATGAGATATCTCTCCATTCTCTGAATCAGTAGGTTTTGCTCATCAGAATGTTAGGGTTTTCCTCATATAGATTTTTCACTCATTTTTGTGAGTTTTAATCCTATGAATTTTGCATTTTGGATGGGAGTGTAAAGGACATTGTGTATCTAATTTCAAATTCCACTTATTCACCGTTGGCATCGGGAAAGCAATGGTTGGTTTTGTATAATAACCTTATATCCTACAGCCTTGTTAGAATGAATAGTTGCAGGGATATTTTTATCAGTCTTCTGTATTTTCTACATGGGCAGCCCTGTCACCTGCATTCAAAGGCAGTAAAGAGGCGAGAAGGGACATTTCTGGTGTGTTTCTGACCTTAGTGGAAAATCTCCCAGTTTCTTGATATTAAGTATGGTATTAGGTAATTTATTTGGTAAATGGTATTTATAAATTTGAGACATTTTCCCTTTTTGCAGCTTAGCTAGATTATTTATCATGAATGGGTGTCACTCTTTAGGGGGTGTCACTTTTCCAGAAAATAAGACAAATTGTCAGAATGTGTCTCCCTCCCTCAACTGAAATATTGACCTCTTAACCCCGGGGTGATAGCACTGGGAGTAACTAGGTCAGGGGAGGGCAGGTCCTTGTGGGCAGAACAGCCCCCCAGCTAAGGGAGACCCTTCCATGAGTCACAGCGAACGGCGCTGCTGCTGTGTATTGAGAGCCCGAGTCTGACTCCATGCTTTGGACCTGCAGCCTCCTGACTGTGAGAAAGAAATACGTGTCTTTTGCCTTTTGCAAGTCAACCCATCTGTGATATTTCATTATGCCAGTCTGAGTAGATTGCGAGAGCACATGGTCAATTACAGAAGAAACTACTTTTGAAAATTACTTACCTTGTGTAAATCCTCATGAGCAGTGCATGAAAACCGATCTGCATCCTGAGAGGCAGCTACGCCGTGTCTGCATCCATCGATTACATCCGTGCAAATACTTTCATAGTAAGTTACTCTTGTCCTATTTTTCATTGTCCAAACTTCATTAGGTTTAATTGCATGTAAAGGCACTTATTGATTTCTCTAAATCCCATTTAGTGAAGCCTGTGCTGGGGGGGTTTGAGCACTTTTCAAATGGATTCTTTTGTTCTTTCTATTACTGGGATTAGGTTGTTCTTAAGTTTTCTGCATATGAGCCATTGTTTTCTGTGTGATTTTCAAGTGCTCCCTCTCAGTATGAAGTTTATCTTTTGATTTTCTTAGTTGTGTTTTGCACAGAGAAAAAAGTTTTATTTTGATGAAGTCCAAACTTACATTTTTTCCCTTTAAGGGTCATGCTTTTTCTGACATGTCTGGAGCTCTTTGGCTCATCTTGGGTGATACACCTTTTCTTCTAACTGTTCTTTTGAAAGTTTTATGTTTCTGCCTTTAAGAATGTCATTCTTTCTGAGTTAGTTTCCCAGAATGTGCATTGTAGATAAGGCACATCCTGTGCTGATCACTATGTCGGTTTTACCTAAGATGTTAACTATTGTTTCACACGCAATTGCTGATGATTGTTTCATTATTGAGTAGGTTTCTTTTGTAACCTTGTTAAAGATCAATTTTCCATGTATGTGGTTTACCTCTAAGCTCTGTGATCTGTCTCATTTGTCTGTGTGTCTGCCTGTTGCCACACTCTTGCTCCAGAAAGACTTAATGTGGGTCATGTGATTGCTCTCTTCTTGTGCATCTTTTAAGAATATTTCCTTTTCTGTTTTTTAAACAATGAAAAGTCATTCTTGTTATAGAGATAAAGTCATTGTTGGGGTTTCTATTGGAGTTGAATTAAATGATAACCATTTGTGAGAATAACTGACATCTTCTCTGTGTTGTGTCTTCTGACCCATAAACACAGTACGTCTCTCCATTTATTTAGGTTCTGACTGACCAACCTCATCAGTGTTCCCCCTCCCCTAGTCTTCTATACACAGAGCCTACACATGTTTTATCATTGCATCTAATTTTCAAGAATTTTCTACTTGGAGCTTTGTAAAAATGTTGACGTTTTGGGCTTCATTGTTCATTATTAGTATATAGAAATTCAACTTCTATTTTTTGTTCACTCTGTATCCTATAACCTTCATAAACTCATTTATGAATTTCTGTTCTATTTCCCTTTGGTGGATTCCTTGAATCCTCTCTATGGAGATAATCAGGTTGTCTCTGAACAGAAGCAGGTACATACTATCTTTTCTAATTTATGTGACATTTATTTCTTTTTTATTTTCTTGCCTTGCTGCATTGGCTAGGATTTCCATTTTAGTGACGAATAGGTGTGGTGAGAACAGATAGCTTTGCCTGCTCCTGATCTTCGTGGGTAAACCCATTATGTATGATACATGCAAAAATTTGCAGACACCCTTTTATAGGGCTGAGGAGGGCTACTTCTAGTCCTACCTTGTTTTATCATGACTAGATATTGAACTTTGTCAAGTGCTGTCGCTGCCTCAGGTGATATGATTATGTACTTTTCTCCTTTAGATTATTTTCTGGTGATTACATGGATTATTTAAAAATACATAAAAAAAATTTTAAATTCTTACCACAGTTGATCATGATAATCATGATCAATTTTAGAATTGACTTGCCAATATTGTGTTGGCGGGTTTTTGGGTATATTATAAATATTTTTTCTTCTATTGTCTCTCTCTGGTCTTGGTATAAGAGACACATTGATACTATAAAATATTTGGGGGCATTTCTTTGCCTAATATGTTGGGATGGATTGTGTATAATCATCTTATTTCCTCTTTAAACATTAGATACAAAATGATTTTTTGGGGGAAGTGGTGCATTTGACTCAAATTCAATATATTGAAGAGTTACAGGATTATCCCGGTTATTTAACTCTTGGGTAGCTTTTGTAATTAGTATTTTTTAGGAATGGGTCCATTTCTTCTAAGTTGTCCATTTGATATGCATATAGTTTTCCTAGTTTTTTATTAAATGCACTTTTAATGTGCACTGTAGTGATATTCCTTTTCATTTCTTTGGTAGTTTGTTTTCTTCTTCTCTTCTGTTGGTTGCTACTACTGGGTTTTCATCAACTTGATTGGTCTCAGTTGTCCACCAAACGTCCACTTTCCTGCTCTCAGGGCATAGGGCTCCCAGAGCGCCCTTTCTCCATGGATGGTGACCTGTGCGTGTCTGCACCTTCATTCTGGGCCGGAAGTCCAGGGGAAAAAGCAGTGTAGTGAGTGACTGCCAGCTGCATAGAAATTGCACCTGGGGTTCCCCTCTTCGCTGGCTATCTCTGTCTTCATGGAGTTCTCAGATAGCTGCTTTAAAGATTCCTCCAGATGCACTCATGGGAAATGGGTAGGTGGAATGTGCCTTCTCTGTTTTTCCAGAATCACAGCTCAAGACTTCATTTCTGACACATATTTTATACTTAGTGAACACTAGGATATCCTGGGCCAAACAAATCCAGCTAGAAAAACGGCAATGCAGTTAATGGCAGCAAAATTCCTGTACCTGCAAAGATAAACATTGTCCAGAAATGTTTGCTTTGAGATGCACATACTCATAATTCAGTTTCATTCCCGATGTTAGAATTAAAAAACAAAAAAATCTACTTAATACAAAATCTCACAAAATAACATCACTAATGGAGACATTCAATTTGTAGTCTCAGCTTTTATTTAGTGTTATTTTTCCTTTCTAAAGTATTATATCTGTTCATCTGGTAGCACTTACCATGCCTCTATATGAAAGCATACACACAAATATCTTCATAATTTTGGATTCATCGAAACATTTCCATTTTCTAGAAAATCTACTTTTCTCCTTTAGTCAGAAAAGAGAAACAACATAAAAGTACATGTGGTCATTTTTTCCTATTTTTCAGGACACATAACGCCAAAGTTAATGCTTAAAGTTTGTACCATGGCTTATGATTTTAGTATTACAGCATCAGCATCTGTTTAATATGATATAAATGACTAGATGGCATTTCCATTGAATGTTTATTAATACAGGGGATTTAACTATCTTCACATCTTTCAAGTTTTACAGCATCTACAAGGTAAGTTATAGGCTAAAATATAAATCTGCCAAGAAAATTCCATCCTGCTTTCTAATTTTTCCACACATTGGTATAATGAGGAAAACAAGATGCATTTAAATTCTGGCATAGCATTGTTTTCACCTGTGACTTCCTTTCTCATTAAAAATGTAATTCAACATACTTTATATTTTCACATAGCCTAAATTTCATTTGTGTAGATTAACATCTAAATCTATTATACTTTTATCAGACTATCTAAAAGCTGAAACATAGAGTTCTCACAATTCAAAGAACTTCCTAAAGTCCACTTGAGAATATACACATAATTTTGGAGAAACATAAAATATCCAAAGTTTCCCCTAATTAGTCCCTTAGAGAATCGCCAGAACAAATAAAAGCACAGAATTTTAATCTCCCAGGTGCCATTTCAAAGTATCCTCATAAAGTATCACGTGTCTTCCAATACTCTCTCAAAGTGAGCACTGAGGAATGAGTGGGTTAAACCCGGGGGACTGACAGAAGCAGGGTGTTTGAATAATCATTCTAAGAGAGCTGCATTCACAGATGTGGTTACTTCAATTCCATTCTGATTGTGTTTTCCTTTTCCTCTCTCTTTGGGCCTCATTCGCTGCATCTCTGTTTGAGAACACTTTCAATTTTCTCTGAATAGAAATGTGGGCAAATATAGAAAGGAAATGAGCTCTCCCAGGCTCTCCGTGATGGTGTGCCCACCTACTATTTTTAATGCAAAATCCAGCGAGTGGCAGCAGTAGGTATCTGATGTCAAATTTGTTATGTTTTTCATCTCTTCTCAGGCCCAGGCTGCAGCACACAAAAAATGGCGGACCTGTGAAATTGTCAGTTTCCATCTCTCCCTTCCCTTTGACATGGAGGGAGGAGCTGGACCCAGCTGCCTATGGAGATGGCTGGAGTGGCAGGGACCACAAAGGTGACTGTGCAGCCCTTCAGATTCCTTTGTTAGTGGAGACTGTCTAAATTGATCAGCGGTTTCTATGACAGCCGATGGTTAAAATTTGGAACTTCCTCAGCAGGGATTTCCAGGGTCAAATTATTCCAAAAATGACCCAGTTTTCTCTCCCACAGTTATCACTTCACATTTCAGGTGATGCAATGTGGCGATTGCTTCTTTATACAAAAATATGGAAAAGGCATTCTATAGAAATATTAGCATGTCCACTCTCATGCGCATAGATTCCTCTGGGATTTTTTTCTTTGCGTTCCACAGTGGCACAGAATTGAATTTTAAAGTGATTGTTCTATTGTGGATGTTTTTGAAAAGGGAGACAATGTTTCTTATTTGTCAAGAGGATATAACTAAGTCTAGAGAAATACTAAAATGGGAGAGCTTTCCGATAAAGTTGGCATTTCTTTCTGTGTTCCCATGGCCACTTCCTAAATGATTATCCTCCTGTGTGAATTGAACCTAACCTGTTTCCTACAGGTCTTCACTACTGTGAGCTGAAATTATTTTTCTATGCAGCAATGTAATCACATGTTTAAGCGGAACGCTAGGTGGTCACATGAACCTGCAGGGCTAAACCTTATCGCTGTTCATCGATTATTTTCTGTCGCATAATGGATCAACAACTTACACAGCATGCATTTCAAATATGATTCATCAGGACACTAAGAAAAAAGTTGCACCCTAAAAATGTTTCACTAGATGATCTTCTATGTGATTTGAGTCCAAGTTCTGTTAGACGAGGATTCACTGTTTTCAGGAAACTTTGGGAAACTGTGGGTAAGACAAGCGTGATTGCATTTGCAAGGATGACCCCCATGCTTTGGGGAGCAGACCACCCAAGGAGCATGCTTGTTCTGAGGAACCAGATTTGACAAAATGGACATGCACACATGAATGTAGCTCTCTGTTGGTCAGGCAGATTATCTCCAGTGTTTGACCTCTGGGTTCATGCCCGAATCCAAGAGGAAAAATAGTATCAACGAGAAATCACAATGTTTAATTTAGTTCATTCGTTTGCTTGTTATTTCTATACACCACATACGAGTGAGATCATATGATGTCTACCTTTCTTTTTCTGGCTTAATCAATAATTGACTTCAAAAATGAACTAAGTCAATAAACTTTTAGGGTAAAAATCAAATTAATGGGCATAGGAAGAGATGGGGGAGTAATGGGGCTAACGGGAGAGACAATTAATTGTACAGTGAAGGAAAAGGAAACAGTGGTAAACATACTGTATAATATATATGCAGATATAAATTTGTCATCATATGTACCTTAAATCTAGTTCATGTTGAAACGCAATAGTTATTCAATAAAATCAATAAAGAACTCATAATATACACCTTAAAACAACAAGTAAAAAACAGAGATAAAAGTCAACCAATGAAATAAATGGAATCATATAAATATTCAAAAGTGGGCAGAAAAGGAGGAAAGAGTAAGCAAAGAACAGATGGGGAAAAAAAGAAAAAAAAAGGAATATGGTAAGTTTAAATCTAACTATATCCTTTATTACATGAATATCATGGGAATAAGTAGCTCAATTAAAAGCCAAAGATTATCAGTTTGGTTAACCACCACTGCTTACAAGAAATGTACTACATTATAAATACACTAATGGATTAAACAAAATTTAATAAAAAAATGCAGCTCATTAACTGTACTCAAAAAAGTTAGAGCTAAGACTTTCTTATCTATCAAAGTCAATTTCAGACCAAATAACTTTTCAGAGGTTTAGAAAAGTACTTCCTAATGGTAAGTGTGGCAATTCATCAAGAGAAAACAATTTCCACAAACATTTATAAATCTATAAAGAGCTTTAAAATACATGCAGCAGAATCCAATAGCTATAAAGATAAACAGTCAAATTCAAACTTAGAGTTGGAAATTTTGTACCCCATCTCAACTATTGATAGAAAAATTAGTCAGATAATTAGTAAAAATATAGATAACTTCCATAGCTATCAATTAGACCTTACTGATGTTTCTAGACTATTTCACTTAATATCAAGCCACATCTTTTCCATGTGCACATGAGACTTTTACCAAGATAGACTATTTCCAGGGTATAAAAAGTGTCTCAATTAACTGAAAAGCATTCTAGTCATATAAACATATATATATATGTATTCTTTGTGTAAGACTGATTTAAATAGGAATCAATAACAGCATGGCATCTTGCTATCCTAATAATGAGCAAAATAAATAGCGTAGAGCCAAAGGACTCAGTGGGTCAAAAACAAATCAAAGAGAATATTAGAAAGAGTTTTAAATTGAGTTAAAGAGAAGATATAATGATATACCACATTCACATCTGTGGAATGCCATTAAAGTAGTATTTAGAGGAATGTTTATGGCACACAAAACTATTTTTGAATATAAGAACTGTATCAACTCAATATGATTACATTAGATTTCAGAAAATTATGAAATATAATCAAATTAGAACAAAGCAGAATAAATGAAATAAGAAATATTTCAGCAGAAATCAGTACGATTTACAGTATTTAGAGGAAAATAGACGTAAAAAGTTAACTCACAGAGAAAAATCAGTTATTATTGAAGAAACTTTGACAAAACTAACCAGGAAAAAAATGAAAGACACAATTTACCAACATCAAGAAGGGGAGAGGGGACATGATTACATATTTTATGGATAATTGAAGGACAATTAAGGGAGTATTATGAACAACTTTTAAGATGTGATAACTTGAATGAAATAGGGGAATGCATTTTTTTAAAAAACTACTAAAATTCACTAAAGGAAAAAATAGAAATCCTGAAAACCTATGCCTACTAAAAAAAGAATTTAATTTGTACTGAGAAATCTTCCTATGAAGAAAACAACATCTCACTTCCATCACTGTTAATTCTACTCCTTAAGGAAGAACTAATAATAATCAACATAACAGAAAATTGGAAAACATTGTAACTCTCTCAATTAATTCCATGAGACAAATATTATTCAACTACCAAATTATGTTAGGGAGGCACTGAGGAAGAAAAAAAAAAATTCAAACAAGGGACCGACAGTCCTCATGAACAAAAACACGATTCTGAAGCAAATTTTAGCAAAATCCAACAATTTCTAATTTTAACTATATATAAAATAATGATCCATCACTAGCATGTGATATTTATCCAAGAAATGTGAAGTAAACATTCTAAATACTTCTAGAGCATTATTCGCAGAAAAGGCATCATTGGATACTTTCCAACCACGGAAGGACAATTATTCAAATCTAGTTCCGCTAGCCTTCCTGTCTCACCAAAGGGAAGCCAAACAGGTTTCAAAAAGAACTCACGAAAATCTCAGCACAGATACAAGTCCACTAACACACGTGGAATTCATTATAAAATTGTGGATTATATTTCCGTCTCTCTGTGTGTACCTTAACACCTCATGAGCAAGCTCCAGGAAAATAACTGTAGATTCTGCTAGGAGGCAGCTCTTAGGAAACTCAAGGAAATGGAAACACCACATCTGAAAGACAAAATAAATACTGGAAACAGACTGAGAAACAACACAGATTTGGGACTTCCACGTCATCAAAGAATTCATTGTGGCTCAACAGAGGTCTCCTTTTTGTAGTCAGCTTCTAAACTCTTGGAAGCTCATGGTGGTGGAAAGCCTTTGTTTTTCATGAGTAGCTATTCAAAGAACCACCTGGTTAGTTATGCTAACGAGGTGGACTCTGCTGAGTGCCTCAGACTGCTCTCAATGTGACCTGTGACCACTGAGGAGGAATGAGTGGAAACCAGGCTGGCAATCCTCCTGCCTGTGTGTATTGTCACACATTGATGCCAGAGTCCTGAGGAGAATGGAAACGTTTTGTTAGGAACCCTCCTAACTCTACTCCATGTTCTCCTTCTTTGGAATTATTCTAATTCATACCCTTACTCTGCAATCTGTCATATCTACAAATATAATATTTTTCAGTGAGTACCATGAGTATTCTTAGAATTGTCAAAGGGTGTGTGTGTGTGTGTGTGTGTGTGTGTGTGTGAACATCACTTTGGAAAATAAAAATACTGACAGGTGTCAGAGTGAGGGTGGTCTTTTGTGGTCTCTTCCATCTATCTTTGAGTAAGATACTACTCCCTCTATTGAACTTAGAAAATTGGGCCAAGTGAACCATCTAGAAGACTGTGACTTAGATTAACCAACCCTAAGTAATCAGATAAGGAATTTAGAAATCACTATGGTACACATGAAGCTAGTTATAATGGAAATAGTAAACAAGATAAAAGAATAGAGAGGCGATGCTAGGAAGAAAACTTTTTAAAGAAAGAATCAAAAGAAAAACTAAGCATCACAAATTCTGTAATAGAAAAGCAAAATGTCTTGTTGCGTTCATCAGAAGGCTAGATACATCTGAGGAAAAGATCAGTGAGCTTGAAGACAGGTCAATAGATACTTTCCAAACTGCAAAGAAAAAAGCCGAAAAAATCAATAGAGTATACAAGAGCTATGGGACATTTTATAAAAGTGCAACATGGGAAATGGAATACCAAAGGAGAAAAAAGAGAAAAAGAGGAGCTGAAGAAATTTTGAAATAATAGTCACATGAATCTTCTAAAATAAATGACATTTGTTAAACCACCATAGATCCAGGAAGCTCAGAAAACACTAATTTGCAAAATTAAAAACACAAAACAAACCCAAACAAAAACTATACTCAGTCATATATCCTATATAAACTTTAGAAAGACAAAGAGAAAATCTTGAAAGACGCCATAGAGGAGAAATGTCATGTTAAGTATAAAGGAAAAAAAATTCTTTTTGGAAAACATACAAGCAAGACGAGAGTGAAATGACATTGAAAAAAAAGATTAAACAACCAACAATTTTATACTAAACAAAACTGGCCTTTGAAAGTTAAAGAGAAATAAAGACTTTCACAAAGAATATTAAGGACATACATCACCTACAGAATAACCCTATCACCCTGCACAACAAAAAGTTAAGACACAAATAATATAGTTGGGAAATGTGAATTACAAAAGAAAGTACAACATCAGAGAGTGAATAAATGAAGGTAAAATAAGACATTTTGTTTTTCTTATTCTTAAATGACCTAATAAATAACTTGTACAAAGCAATAATGGTCATAAAGCATTGGAGTTTATAGCCTATGTGTATGTGAAATGAATAACCTTAATGCTATAATGGTGGATGGAAGAAAGGATTTAGAAATACTATTATAATAAATACACATAACTTGAAATAGTGCTAGTTGGAAATATATATATATATATACACATATATTTGCATATATGAGAAAGAGTAAAAATAATAGAAGGAAACCAAGAAGTATGCAACAAACATAAACAATTAGAAAATGATAGATTTTAATCCAACTATGTCAATAAGCACTTTAAATATGAATGATCTAAATACATCAATTAAAAATAGAAATTGGCAAATGGATGAAAATACTAGATTCAACTATATGTTGTCTATGAGAGACTCAACTTTAAATATAAAGACATAGGATAAAGGAAAGGAGTAAAAAAGACATATCCTGGCAAACCGAATTTAATGAAAGTTGGAATAGTTCTGTTATCTTCTGACAAAGTAGATTTCATAACAAGGTCAATTGCAGGAATAAAGAGGGGCATAAAGTAAAGATGAAGGGATCTATTCAACAAAAATACCTAGCAAACTTGAGCATATTTTCTTCTAAAAATGGACACTCAAAATGTCTGAGACAAGAACAGAGAAATGCTAGAAGAAACTGACAATCTACTAAGATTTTTGTGCATATCAACATTCCTTTCAATAACTGATACATGCCACATGCAGAAAACCCAAAAGATTTAATTGAACTAAATAGCAGCATTAATTAACTTCATCTAATTGACATATAAAGAACACTTCATCCAAGATTAGCAAAATGCAAAACTGATTCAAGCTCACATGAAATATTCAACAGCAAGATTGACAGCTGGCCAAACAGCACACCTCAATGATGTCTAAGAGAAATCAGACACAATAGGACACTTCTGGAGTTAAGTTATATGTCAATCATAGAAAGTTAGCTGGAAAAATTCCAATTTTATGAGATTAAATAAAGCCCTTCTACACTGACACTCGAGTTAAAGAACTTTCAAGATAAATTTTGAAAACAGAGCAACCTGAAAGTGAACATGTTTTATAACATTTTCTCACACACAGATCAATATGTACTTTAAATACAAATGATCTATCTAACTACACCAATTAAAAACAGAAATTGGCAAATCGATGAAAATACTAGATTCAACTACATGTTGGCTATGAGAGACCCATTTTAAAAGCAATTGTATTTAAAAGCAATTGCATAGCTTTGAAAGCATAATTTTAAAAAGACTATCAAAATTTAAATAATCTTAATTTCTGCCTTAGAAACCTAGAGAAGGCAGAGCAGTTTAAGACTGAAGTAAGCAGAAGAAAAGAAATAACACAAATTAGAGGAGGAATCAATGAAAATGAGATAAATGACAGCAAATATTAATTTGTTGGGCAGTTCAATCAAGCTGATAAATTTTAGCCAGATTCACAGAAAAGCAGAAACAGAAGCACAAATGGCAGATAGTCTAGAAGAAAAATTATTAATTACATAAATAATATATTATAAACACATAAATATAAATATATAAGTATTTACATGCAAATGCAAGCATGTGAATATTGTATATTATAATATGCATGCATAAAATTATAAATAATCTTACGGACATTAAAATGACAGCAGAACATTATGAATAACGTTTTGCACACAATTTGATTAACTCGGGTCAATGAGCTAACTCCTTGAAAGGGGCACAAACCAGATGCTGGAGCTAGGTCGCACTTTTTGGACTGGGAGTTTGCAGGTAAGCTTGGAGGATGCTAAAATGCTCCACGTGCTAATCGATTCCCGCTGGAGACGTTGCTATGCGCTCACTTTAGAGAACTCCAGCTGCAGAAGGTTGTGCAGGAAATACGGAGAGTTCCCTGCACAGGCAGGCACACGCATATTTCTTTGCACAGACAGACTAAAAGAAAAAACACTCGAGGGCAGTGAGCACACTTAGTGCCAGATCTTGGCTTCTAAAACCCTTCTGCATTGAAAAACAAAAACAAAAGCAACCAAGCTTCGTGATGAGATGAATGGTTCCAAAACTGGGCAGCAGTCGCACCAGAAGCTGAGGACGCCTCCAAAAGCATCCGGTACAGCCTCCGCCTGCGTCCATGGAGGCCAAGGAGGACAGAGGGCAGAAAGAGCTCCTGTCACACAAAGCTGGAGCGATGTGAGCCGCAGACTCGATGCAGAAGAGTCAAGTCGTAACTCAGGACGGCATCCATGCCTGTGAGTCCACACAGCACACCTCACCTCGAAGACGGGCTTCGTCTCAGCCAGTGCAGCAAGTGAAGAAAGTCCCATGAAGCCTTTGGTCCTCTCATCGCATGTACAAGCGATGTCTGCACTCCACGGGAGTCTCTGAACCGTGACAGAGCGTATGTCAACAGAACAATGCACACACCTCTGTGAAATCTGACGCAGAGGCGCTCGGTGAGCTCACACCTGGGGAAATGGCACCCGTGGATTTGCTCATGCTGAGCGTCCCCAGCTCTTCACTTTGTCAGACTGCAGTATCTGCAAAGCGGAATAGTGGAGGTGTGCCTGCAAATAAGTGTTTCCACAAGGAACACATGAGAGAGGAGGGAGAAATGTCCCAAGAGCGTTCCAAATAGTTTCTCTGCATCCTCTGCCCTCTGAGTGGCTTCTCTGCCAGTTCAGTGCAGAGATGGGAATGGGGAGGGGCGAGTGACTTCACAGGAGGAGGCAGACACCACCTTGGCCCAGGTTCAAGGTCCACGTCAGTACTCACACTGTGCGCCTTTGATAGAACAGGATGAAAATCACATATTTCTGTGACCTTCTCCTGAAATCTCATAACCCCAGGCCGGGTAAGAGTACAACATCGAACAAATTCCAGGGGAGGAAAATCTCACCATATAGCTCATCATCACTGCCAAGTTCATACAGCTCGACAGAGAGTATGAAAAGCTGTCACAGAAGGAGCATCAGGAGACCAGATAAGTAAACAGAATTTGTTATGCGGGATGGGACTTTGGGATAGAAGTTAGGCAAAAACTCAGGATATGTGAACGCGCTGCGAACTACAGTTGACAAGAATTTATCAGCATCGCTTTATTGATGGCAATTGTGTTTTCCTGATGTAGGACGCTCGTCAGGGAGCCGTGTGGTGACCTGGGAATTCTCTGTCTTCCCAATTTTTCTGGAACCCTTCAAACGCCTTCAAAAAGTAAGTCTAGCGGAAAGTGACCCCAAAAGCGCCACCGTGGAGGGCATCTTTCCGACTGCTTAATTCCAGCCACCTCGCATGTCTCCCGGCCAAACAGTAGCTTCCTTTTCTCTTGCATTTCAGTCATGATGTCCTAGGGCTGTGGGGAGGGACCCAGTCTCGCAGCACTGCCCCCGGCAGGGGCCAGCTGGCCTGATGAGGCCTGGGCTTCTGCCACGAAAAGCGTTTTCAAGCTGCCGCTGTTGCGCGGAGGTCAGGGCCGTGGAGGGAAATCCATTTCACAAGCGGCACTGGGATCGCGATTCTGACAGTAACGGTGCTTTGGAGGCGTCACCACTGACCATCTTAACTTGGTTCGTGCGTTCACTTATTATGTATCATTTTAAATGTGCCACAATCCAAAGCGTCTTAAGGAGTAGATGCCGGTGTATTTCAGAGCAACTACTTGGGAACATTGATAGGATTCTGAGCCCCTAACACAGGAGGGGCCGGAATGTAGGGTTAATAAACTACATTTTTGGAATCAGACAGATTTGGATTCAAATCAAACTATGCAACATAGTATCTCGTGATTTTTAATAACCTACCTAGTCTCTTTCTATCGGTTTTCTCATTTTAAAACAAAGGTGATAATTTTGAGTAATGTTAATGTGGAAAACATAGAAAGTAATATTTATTAGGTATGTATCACAGTAATTATTATTATTTTTATTATTACTCTTATAAGGAAGAAGCTGATGTTATAAGTCTATTGGTCCTGACTTTTTTCATCAGTAACTTGGAATTAAAAATAATAAATATTGTAACATACAAATATGAGTGATTTTTCAAAATTTCCAAAACTAGGTAGCAATTCTAGAGCTGGAATTGTGATGCAGGTCTTGTTTCTTTCAGACAAGTGACCTCTCTGTTAAAAGAATAAGCAATAATGTTCCCAAATAATGAGCACAATAAAAATAAGTAACAGTCATTTTTAATAAGATCATGCATGCATATATAGTTGATGGATTTAGAGGAAGGAAGCAGGCAGAACGGCAGGCGGGCGGGAAGGAAGAGGAAGGCGGAGCAAGCATTTTTGTTCAGTTAGTTGCTCACGTGAGCGGTTCTCCCCGTCCTGGCCGGCAAGCGGGTCCCAGGCATGTCCGTCCACTGCAGCCCAGGCCTGGACCTGCCCTCGGGCCACCGGAACACACTGTCATGGGATTTCTTACCCCAAACCCCAGGAAGCCGAGTTGGAGCTCAGTTGCTCTTTAGAGATCGCACTGACGTTTTCTGTTCTGCAAAACTGGGGTTTGCTTCCTGCGATCTGCGCTTGGGTGTGCACGGGAGACAGAGGACACGGAGCGGGGACACGCGCTCCACGCCCTGGCCCTAGGTCTTTCCTCCCATGCCGCGTCCCACCGAGCAGGCTGGTCACCCAGGAGGCGTTTTCCTGTTTCCGACTTCCCGGAGGCGTCCCCCCGCACCCGGTGGCTCAGACCTGCACCCAAGGGCGTTACTCCTTCCTTTCCCGGTTCTCGACTGCTCATCAGCACAACCCTGCACTCAGGAAGCTGAGAGAGGGAGAGCAGCAGCCTGTGCAGGGGCGGACACACCGGGGGGACAGTGGCAGCCGGTTGGCGCCGGGCTGCCGGCCCCTCTGCTGTCCCCTCTGCCGTCCATGCTCCTCCGTGGTGCTACACTGCCCAGCAGGAGCAGGGGGCCGGCTCGCTAACAGTGACGACTGGACCGAGCTTTGCAAAAGCGTTTTCACTTGGGATTTGAGCTGTCGGAGTTCGTGCCCATGAACCCGAGGGAAGGATGTCACTGTCTTGATGGGCATTTCCCAGGGAAAGCCCTCCCCTGACTCAGCTGAATCGTTTCCGGAACCTCAGCTGTCCAAGCGCGGCTCCCCGCTGCCTGAAATGCGTTTGGACTTTGTGATAACTTAAAAACTCCAAACACAACAGGAGAATGGGCGGGAGGAGGACAGAGTTCCAGATGACAGCTTTCTGGATGGCATCTGAAGCCTGGAGCCAGAGAAAATTGTCATTAGCATTCAGATGACATGTCACCCTGGTTCACACTCCCGAAGCAAGCAAGCTAATTTGGCCTGCAGCCAACCTCCTTGCAGTGTGATGACAATGCGGACCTCATAGCCCCTTTCCTGGCTAAGGAAAGGACTCGGAGTGACAGCTCTGTCACTGACTCCTCACCCTGCCCCCCTGCAGAGTCACATGTCACCGCGGTAGGACCAGGCTGCTGCTGGTGTCACAGCCTGTGACCTTGACCTCAGGAGCACGCGGGCCCCGTCAGCCAGCCCATCACGTGCCTCCACAGGGTGGCCGCTGTCACCTCTGCACTGGGGGGCTCTCAGATCACCCCAGCATGGACTCAGGGCGCTGCAGCCCACGCCCTGCGAGCCCCCAGTCCCGGCCTCACGGACGCCAGGCCTTCCTGATGGCGCGTGTCTTCCTATTGTTTATGGCTGCGAGTCCCCAACACTCTCTATTTTCAATTTCTGTTCTCTCTGGTTTTCAAACTCTCTAGTTCAACAGCTGCCTCCGCCAGCAGAATCAAAGTGTTTTATTTATGTGTTTGTTTCAGATTTAGGTGCGGAGAACCACGCCTCCCCGCCCTGTCCCACTGCAGCGGTGTCTCATCTGGGAAGGACTGCAGATGCGGGGGCAGCGCTGCGGTGGGGGCGTCAGTCCTAGTGATGCGCTCTCCTCTGAAGCAGGAAGACTGGCACGTGTGAGCGTCCAGCCACATGGGACAGTGACCGAGGGACAAGTGTGTGTCTCTCAGAATGACTGCTGTCTTGTCTTTTCTGCCTGAGATAGCTGAGGGTGGCGGGCACATTCAGAAAGCTTGTTCTGGGGTCGCCCTTGACCCAGCCTATTCTTCGCTCATTCATGGCAGGAGCCTTGCCTGAAGGCAAGAACTAGAGGTCAGTGGGATCCGTGTCCGGCAGGAGCTCGAGGGCCGTCATGGCCCCGCTGGCACGTTGATTCATCTGTGTGCAGCCGATGGTCACTGAGCGTCCGTGATGGGCGTAAGGGTGGGAGGGGTCAGGGACCCATGGTGAGCACAGGTGAGCAGGACGTCACCCAGGGGATCTGATGAAGGATGTAGAAAGCTCATTCCAGTTTGAGGGTGCTGGTGGAGCAGGTGCTAGGCGGGGACGAGAGGTAACCTCGTTGTTCAAGGAGCAGGTGTCTGAGGCTGAGAGGAGGCCCCCTTCCCCGAAAGCTTCCTGAGGGTTCAGCGCCCCGTGCAGGAGAGCAGATGCTCCTGAGGTCTAATTTCAGTCCTGCATAGTGGAGAGCATGCGCGAATGCGTATTTATCAATAAAGGCAGTTCCACTTTTTGATAAATCAGTGGACTAAATCACTCAGCAATGTACTATAAGGAATCAAAGTTTTATGTACTGATTTAAAACAGAATAAACGAAGGGGCGATAGCGGTTTCAACTTTCAGGAAGTTCAGAGAGAAAGACACGCTTCATATAAATATATTTCTTGCACCATGATGACATGCAGTTCATTGTTTATATTCCCCAGTTTTTTGAAAGCATAAATGGAAGGGACTCAAGCTTAGGGAGGAGAGAATGGTAGCCTTCTCTTCAGAAAAGTATTTCCTTTTCAGCTCATGCAAAAATGTAGAGAGACTAGTCAATTTGCTATTAAAATAATCAAAGCTGATACAGATCCACAGTTGACTGGTTTGCTTAAACTGTGTCCTTTTTGTTACCTGTAATCACACCTGTCAAATGGTGTTGATGATGATGATGATGCCAGTTGATAGAGACACTGTCGGGATTAAATGAGGCGACTGGAGCACCGGCATGTCTGTAAGTCATATAGCATTTCTGCTGTCACACAGCAAAAAGCATGTTGTAATTATAATTAAGAGCTTCCGCCCCTCACTTAATATTTTCTTACAAGTTCCTCAAGCTGAAGCTATTTACAAAAATAGCATCCATGGTGTTTCAAAATCACGTCTAATATACAGGAGGGACCCGTGGATGCAAAGAATGCTGAACATTCTTGGTTTTAGAATTTTCAGTGCCTTTTAGCTCCAAGGGCCACGCACATCCAGGGAAACACCATGATAGCTTTTGTTTGTTTTACAAATGCATCCATAATCCATAGTTACAAGAACTTGTGAAAGAGATAATTAAGTTGCAAGATAAAGAGATTCATTTCTGTTAAGGAAACAATATTGCAAGAGTCCCAGTTCAGCTGATAGAAGAAGTTGCTTGTTCAAATCAAGTGCACTTGGTGAGTAGTTGGAGGAGGTCAGATATTACTGGGTCTGAGGGTCTTCTAAAGCTTTCCTCTTGTCTTCATGCCCTCCCGGGGACACTGAGAACATCCAGGCCTTTCCCTCACTTTCCAAGCTTGTCTCAGTGGACGAGCTGGAATCATATGTTGTGTGGACACAGCTGGAACTAGAGGAAGAAATCGAGATCCCCACAAAAAAGAAACAGAATGAGACTATGATATTGGCAATTACCCATTTTCAAATATAGAAAGGGCCAAAGGAGATTTTTGCTGTGAAAATTGTGAGGGAAACTTTAAAAAAAATGTTAACAATTCCTTTAAAAAATTAGAATTCTGAACTTGAAACCCAGGGGCTGCCTTCTGCAGTCCCAGTGACAGGAGAGACGAGCCTTCCAGCGGAGACAAGCTGCCACCGAGGACGCCGAGCCTGCCCACACTCTGCCTTCTGCCTCCAGGTCAAGAGACGCACTTTCCGACGGGCAGCGTGGCCCTGGGCCTGGGAGCCCGCCGGTGCGCCTCCGGCTGGCTCGGGCCGGGTCAGGCTGTGCCACATGTGGTAGGACCCGGCGCAGGACACAGGCACCTGTTTTCCTGGGACGCATCTGGTGGGATTTTTTGTGGGCATCCGTGCGGACCAACGAGAAGACACCATGCAACTGGGGGCCGACCCAGCCCGCGCTCCCGCCCGGCCAGTTGGTCCTGCTGGGCGGCGGCAAGAGAACGGGAAAGAGAGGGTGCCCCGCCCCACTTACCTGCTTCATCGAGACAGGTGGCAGCCCGGTTCGGGTTTAGGCTCCCATCCTACCAGCAGCTCTGTCCCAGAAGTGGTGATGGGGCGGGCGAGGCTGTGACTCACCCCGCCCACTGGTGAGTGAGACGTGGGACCAGGATGCGAGTCATTGAAAAGCTCCCACTGCCAGAGCCTGTTTGAGCAATGGGGACACATCACTGTCCATCCAGTGGGGAGGATTCTTCACTCACAGGCGAGAACAAGACTGGGATCTGGCAGCTTGGTGGCGCTTTTGTGTGCAAATATGTGTGAACCTGTGTGTAAACGTGTGAGCAGGGGCGGTGTTTGTGTGTCTACCTGTATGTGCATGCATGCAGCCCAGTGCAAACGTGTGCAGGGCTTGCTCACACGTGTGTATAGAGCAGTGTGTGTGTGCACTGCGTCATGCCTGCATGGACGTGAGCCGGCATGTGTTCTGGGTGAGATACAACCTGCCTTCTCTGTAACTGTGCTCCCAGACGTCACGACACCAGGTCTTGGAAGGAATCGCGGTCTCACTGCACATTTGCCTCTTCTGAAAATAGTCATATATTTTATGGGTTCTTGTGCAGCCTTCTGGGTGTGAGCTTGCACAGAGCTGTGTGTGCAAACAGAATTCTGACGCGCTGGTTCCCCAGCGTGGACATTCCCAATCCATCCAGCCACTGTGGCTTCGCTTAAAGGCTGGTTAGTTGGAAAGACATTTATTACGTTTGACCTACTTTTTAAATATTAATATTCCATTTCGGTTTCCTTGTGACAAAAGAGGCTTCAAGGTCTTCGTGCTCTTGCCAGTTTTTAAGGCGTTGCTATTGATTCAGCGAGTGAGACACTGCCGAGTCACCGCCCCGGACCACTTTCAGGAGTGGCGTTTAAAGCAACCAGCAGTTCACAAGCCCTACGGCTGCGTGGTGGACGGTCCACAGGCCAGCTCTGCCGTTGCTCTGGGAAGCAGCTCCCCTTTCGCCTTCTTTGTATTCACGACTTTGCTAAGGAGACTCCCGATCCCCAGCGCAGAGAAACCTCCCCCTCCAGGTAGAGCCTGTTTACTCAGGCTTCTCCCCTTGATCAAATGGAACCTGGTCTGGGGAATGATGGACATAAAGGCAAAACATAGACACACATTTTGAGAATCTGTATCTCAGGACAGAAGGGCGGGGACAAATAAAGATGATATATGCATGCCATTTTCTGAACTTTAAGCAACATTTGTATAGTCATATTGCTGCATTTGTGGCAAAAAAAATAAAGGCAGCAGCATTACAAAACCACTCAATCGGCATGGCTGGCTGGGTTAGCAGTAAATCTGTAGCTCTAGGACCTGGCTTCGTGGCCCAGGACCTAGTGAGCAGCTAAGATGGACAACTGAATAAATGGATGAATATTTCTTTTTCTCTTTTCCTGCCTGCTTCCTTCTTTTAAAATCATTACATCAATAATTAAAATAGTCAAGAAGGAGAATGTAGAATAGCGATGGAAGCAGGCATGAGACACTTCAGAGGAAGAGCTGTGGTAGGAGCAAGCCCGGGGCAGAGGAAGGGCGAGGTGGACTCTGCCGGATGAGCCCGGTCCCCAGCCGCCACTGCAGACCTGAGTCATGGGGGCTCTAAGTTACCGTCCCCGGACCCGAGCGGCCGACTGCAGAAAGGCGGGCGCTCCACCCTGAGCTCAGAGGGGGCTTTTCCAGCAGAGCCGCTTAGAGGAACTTCTCGTGGTCTGGATGACAGTGCCCGGTTCTCTGGTGATAATAAATCGGAGAAGGTGTCTCATACATGTGAAAGATGTTATTTCCTCTAGGCTTCTCCAGCCAGGCACGGACTCACCTCACCTTAGGAACAGAGGAGACACAGGGAATGCCCAGTCTTGCTGCGCAATTTAGGTTTATTGTTCCATCTGTCACCAAAGTAACTTCTCCTGAAATGCGGAGGGGTGGTGGCGAGTGGGGGGCTTCTCGCTCAGCGACTGGGGCGAAATCATCGCATCAGACCGACGGGCAAGGCCATGCTTGAAAATAGCAACGGACGGTGCTGTCATCTCCTATGAAGTCTGAAGGCACTTCAGCCAACTTCTGTGGAGACAGAGTGACAGCAACGCTTACAAAATACTTTAGTCAAAGGCGCTGCAGTTTTCTGACACGTCTGTAAGACTGGAGCAGAAGAGCAAGCAGAACGGGGTGAATCAGGACGGGCCCAGCGACCGAGCCCTTGTGAGAGTTCACCATTCGTGAGCGCGTGAAAGACGCCGGACGTTCTAGAACTTGCACTGAGCATCGCTTCTGTGCTACTCTTGTGCAGAGGGAGCTCGCAGGCATGCTCTTGTCTTGTTTTTATCACTTTATTTTTGGTGGATGCAAAGAGCGCCGTTTCCTGCCGGGGAAGCTGCGGATGGGATGCAGCTAATCTTTAGCAGATGAAACTGGGACTTCATCATTACTCTGTTTTCAGGTTTTAAAACTCTGAATAATTCCTCATTTCACAGCACTGGGCTTTCTACTTAGATTCTCATATCTTTCGCAGTAGTGGGCTCTCTCCACTGTTTAGCCACCAGTCTCTGTTTCTTGCTCCATTTATGATTCTTGCCTGATGTGCAAGGACAGGGTGTTGCTGAAACAGTGACAATGAGCCTGGATGTTTTCTGCCTGATTTTAACAGGGATACACTGCGCTGGGCAGTAAGTGGGAACTTGAAACGAGTGTGAGGTATAGTCTGGTCATCAAACTAAACTCTCTCTCGTCCAAGTCAAATCCGCTGACAGCTCCTGTAGCCGGGAAAATATTTTACATTTAAGAATTGATTTTGTTGCCGCTGGAAAAGAGCGCATGGATTTCCTGTCCTAACCTGCTGCTCCGATGACGCTGGCCTTCACGAGGGACCCGCGCCGCTTGCAGCGGCGCGTCCGCTCGCGCACTGACACGCCCGTCTGTGCGTCTGCAGCCACGCGGGTGAGGCAGCCGGGTCAGCGGTGCTTTCAAACGTCAGCTTCTTCTGCGCCGTCCACTTAGAAACGTGAAGCAAGTGCGTGTCCCTCGGGGAACCTGTAGAGTAGAGCTCGCTAGCGTGGGAGCCAGACGCCCCGTGCAGAATTCTGGATGACCTGCGTGCCCTAGAAAACACACTCCTCGCCCGTGTCACCTAGCACGTGACGGTCCGAGACGCCCTTCACGACGCATCTGCTGCTCTAGACTTGTCGGCTGCTCACGTTTCCTCTTCAGTCGCTTCGCCGAAACTCAGAAAGCTGCCAGAGTACTAGACGGAGTCAGCGCCCTAGTGGCTCTTGCTCCCGGGTCGCTGTGCGGTCGGGCGCCAGGCCGGACACCGCAGCACAGAGTGGCCGGCGGCAGGGTTAGCCCGAGATGCGCCAGACGTGCCCCTCCGAACGTCCTGCCTCCAGAGCAGTCTGCGCCCTGTGTCCCCGCGGCCCGGGGTCACCAGAGGAACAGGTCAGGGACACGCCGCGCTGGCGAAGGTGGCCAGTGGCCACGCCCCACTGCCGGAGGCCGCCTCCTGCACGTCCTGTTCCGGAAGAGCGAGCCGGACGTTGATGGCCATCAGGGGGACAGCGTGGTGGCCAACAGCGTGGTGACCAGAGGACAACAGTGTGGTGACCAGCGTGGGACAGCGTGGTGACCAGCAGGGGAACAGCATGGTGGCCAGTGGACAGCACAGTGTGGTGACCAGCAGGGGGACAGCTTGGTGACCAGAGGACAACACAGTGTGGTGACCAGCGTGGGACAGTGTGGTGACCAGCGGGGGCACAGCATGGCTGTGTCCTGTCAGGCTGGCATGGAAGTCACGCTAGTACCCACTGGTTGCCTACAAGGCACTTTAAGACTTAACACTGAGCTGCTTTTCATCCAGTGTCAGTTATTTTCCAAATCTTCTCATCTGAGGCTTCGCTTTCGGAGCCTGGGCGTCAGAACTGCTTGCAAATCCAGTGACCGTTTATTTGCTGTTTGTGTTTGACTTTGAGATGAGACTCTCCAGCGCGAAGCTGCAGCGCGGGCTGTCGCGGGCGGAAAAGCGCTCTTCAAAGTGGAGGCCCCCGCGTGGCTGTGGGGTGGGAAAGGCGGGAAAGGCGGGAAGGCAGGCAGCCGGCCACCAGACACGGGTGTTCTGCACACATTCCGGGGGCGCAGGGCGGGAAGGAAGGCCCAATCTCCTTGTGCCTGTTGGGTAAAGACGAGGGCGGCGGGCGAGAGTGAGCGGGGAAGGGGCTCTGCTGGGCACACCTGGGTGAGGCCGTGAGCTCGCGTGGGTCACCGGCTCGGCAAACTGAGATGCCGTGGAAGGTGCGCTTCCTGCAGCGTGAACCTGAGGCCCCGGCCGCATCCAGCAGGCGAGGGAATGAGGTCTGGCGCTTTCTTTCTCCCAACAGCTTCCTTCCCTCTGTTTTGGTTTCATCTGGGGCAAGACAGGGAGGCCCGAGATGACAGGACGGAACGACGTCGTCACCCATTTCCAGTCCCTCCAGTCCGCCCGTGGGCCACCTTCTCCACCGCCCTCTGCCCTGCGTGCGATGTCCGTTGCTCTGGGTTCCCCCGGGTTTGCTGTCCGGCGGCCGGCGCGCCCCTGGCTCGAGTCCAGAGCTGCCCCTGCTCTCCCGAGCCCTGCCCATCAAAGACTCTGCCCAGTCCTCTCCCGGGATGCTGACCACTGGTTGCCAGTGAGTGGCTGTCACTGAGACATGCGGGGCTAGCCAGCGGGGCCACGGCAGACCCCGGCTGAGCTCCGGGCGAGCCCCTCCAGCAACGTGTAACAGGCCCACCGGGCAGCGCACGGCAGGTAAACGGTGCGTTTTGCTTGTAATGTCCCTCGTGTTCTCCTCGCCACCTCGTCCGTGACAAATCTGGGCGTCCTCCTTCCTGTGCCCCTGTCTGCTCACACGCTGGAAGGTCGCTCGCCCGTCACTGCTCCTCAGCTTTGCTCAGACGCCCGCTCCTCCACCCGTGGGAGGGATGCTCCTGGGCTCCTTCTGGGCATCCAGCCAAACAGGCCAAGCTTTCTTCTAGACACTTTTGCCTTTTCCTCAGACTTTCTTCTCACAGAAGCAAGCGGCATTCGTTAAAAAACAAAGCAGGTCACATATCACGCCAGCAGGACAGGTCGGACCACCTGCTTACATCACGCGTCTTCCCGAGTCCCCAGAAACCGGTGGACCAGACGTCCCTGCGCCCAGCAGCGTCCGATCGCGTCTCGTTCCTCCAGGCCTGTCCTCTTCCCTCTCCGCCTCCGTGTTGTATCTGAAGCCACCTGCTCTTACCTTATTTGTCCACCTCCTAATTGCCGTGTCCATCCAATGACAGATACTTGCCGCTTCATAGGCCATAACAGGACCTCACGCTTCCTCATAGCACTCATGATGGTGTTCGTCGCTGTTCGACTCTTCAGTCTCTCTCCCCGCTGACTGAGACGCTTCACGAAGGACAGGAATGAGCCTGCCCTGTCAGCTTTTATATTCCCAACACCTGGTACCTGGTGCCTGACACACAATCGAGTTTAAATGCGTCATCTGGTAGATGGGATACTTCAGAGAACAGGCAGGAACACTAATGGAGCCTACTGGGTGACAAATAGATTTTTATAGAGAATACAAGCCTGTGGAAATTTCATGAAGGCCCCTTGATATCAAATTAGTCTGAAAATTAATTCATTTTGAAAAGAGATTCTAACAAAATCCTAAACATAAATCAAGGTTACGCATCTATTTATCCCTCAGCAGCCCGACCCGACCCGATGCCACCACCGCCCCGAAGCCTTTTTGAACCGAATCTGGTTGCTCCCATGAATTCTAATGAATTGTGCTCATGTCTTCCCTCCCTTGTTATCTGAGAACTTCCTGAGAGCAAAGACCTTCTCTTTGTACTTAGCATTCAATTTTGTGCATATTAACTAACCATTAAGCCTCTACTGAATAAATAAATACGCGTGGGGTGATTTATTACAGACTGCTAGATATCAGCGCTGAGACAAGACCTGTAACCGCCCAGGCCTTGGGCCGGCCCACAATTCTGCAAGAGATAAAGAAACAAAAAGAAGAACAACTTAAGACTTCATCTTAAAGCCCTCATGGTGTTACTGGGGAGCCCTTTTAGTCCTCATTTCTATCACTCATTCTGCCTCCCTCGTTTTCTAATCCCAGCACCTCCCGAAAGAAAATGAGAGACTCACAGCCCACTCCCTCATGCCACAGCGTCACACACACCACAAACCTCAGACAGCTGAGCGAATTAGAAGTGCACACGCCTCATAATTTATTTTTATTTACTGGAGCTGTGATTTACCAGGATTATAACATTGCACATGATTGATGATGCCATAAAAGCCTGTATGTGCCCGCTTGCACTTGCTCCTCCACTGGGAGCTGTGTCTGGCTCCATTTTCTGTGGTGAGAACTAGGTGAGACACTGAGCTATATTTGCATACATTTACATAAATTTGCATTTCCATGCATCTGATTAATTTTACACAAGGAGTATACCTAATTCTGATGATGCTCTAAATAGTACAGCCTGTAAGAGAAGTAGCATTATTGAAAGAGACTGGATAACACGCATAGTTGGCTGAATATGTGTAAAAATATTGGAAACGATTACTTCCCATCGTATGGGGATGCCTGTCTGCAAAGCTTTCCCGTTGCTGCTTCTCTCTTGAGACCCACATGAGGAGTTTCAGACAAGCAGTTCCGAGAGGACTCCGATCTTTCAGAAGAGACTGTTCTAGAAGTTAAGCATTTCGTCAAAGGTAAAGGAATCGCAGCTGCACCTCTGGATGACGCGCCAGCTGCTCCGGGCACTGACTGTGCAGACCAGGATGGAAGGGGCCTCTTCTGACGGCTCCGGGAGCTCTGGAATCCGTCCTCCTCCTTCCCCTGGCAGCCGCTCCCTCCTTTCCTGACCGTCTTTCCCGCTCACCAAACCACCATTCCTGGGTCTACGGAGCTCACAGGAGAAACTGAGGGGCTTGCACTTTCAACGGGGAGCTTGCACTTCCTGGGTCCTAGGATGTCGAGTGAGCTCTGCTGGCGCTAGAGGACATGACGCCAGTTCTTCCGTGATTGCTAACGTGCCGGAAGGGAACTGGAAACACTGCTCTCTTGTGCCTCTGAAGCCCCTACCTGGGGGCACGAGCAAGGAAGGGACTCTCGGGGACACCGAGAAGGGCGATACCCCGCTCCGCACGTAAACAACTGGACTAAACAAACAATTCACAAGCGCTACAATCTTTGCTTTCTGTTACCCGTAGGCGCTTTGCTCAGTAGACGGAACCGTCTCTAGTCCTTTCAGCAGCTGCAGGAAGCAGTCATCACTGGCTTCCTGGGACAGCAGACCAATGTTGACAAAGATTATAAACCGGCCCACAACTTGTAGTGACAGGTAACTGAGTCAAGACGCGGACCGTGGCTTCTCAGATTTTAAAACCGTTTTTAAAATTGGTCCTTCCGATTACCGTCAGACTTACATAAGCTGGAAGAATTGGGATGTGACAATGAACAAGAAACAAAACAAAACAACAGTTGTCTGATGCCTGGGTCAGGTAGCAGGTCTCAGGTGGACACCTGTTGGCGGTTATGTGGCTCCAGACTCTGGTCCTCGTGGAAGGACGTGGGTCGGAAGTTCGTCCGTGCTCTGCTCTCCCAAGGCCAAAGCCTCAGCCGGACACCCAGGTCCTCAGGTGGACTCTGCCACGTGCTCTGTGTCACTCAGTCTCTGGGACAACTGCCCCTGGACGCCAGCGGCTGACGGAAGCCAGTACGAATCAGGGCCGCCCCGAAGATGGCCTGACAGCAGCAGTGACGCAGCAGAGCAGAGGGGCCGCCGCTCTGCGAGACGTCCCTCTGCGTTTAGGGCTGTCCAGGAGCCCATGTGCTTGCAACGGTGAGATCTGGGTGGGACCGAGTTCTGCTCCCATCTCAGCACTAGTGGGGACGGGTGGAACCCCGGGTCCTGTGACACCCTCGGAGACTAACTCCCCCGCCCGGGCACTGCAGCCGTAAGTCTACCTAATGCCGGAGCAAGGGATAATAATTAGTTGTAATGGTGTATTTTATGTGACAGTTTTGTTATTATTTTTGTTTGTTTTAATGCAAGCACCTCTAAATCCACATGGCTGGTCTGTGAGAACCTGGTGGGGGAGCTGGAAGCGATTGCAGTGATGGCAAGTCATTCTCACCCAAAGCTCGGGGAATAACGACGCACGTGACTCGGGCATGAACCCTGCCTGCCGCTCACCACAGCCACTTCCCGCATAAACCACGGGGACCAGCCTTCCAGTATTTCCGCCCCTGACTTTCCTCCTTGGTTGTGCTGATTCATTTAGAAAACGAAACCCACAGTGCACACCGGTGGGGACACAGCGCCACCCCTGTCTCAGCGCCACTGCCTGATGCAGGAGGCTTCATGCTACCTAACGTTTAATGCTCCTTTAGTGGGAAAACCTCACGGCCCTTCAGCATGCTCATCCCTGTGCCGTGAGCAGACAATCATTATTCCGTCAGGCTCAGGGCGTGAAGAGAATGGCGGGTCATGGATGCGAAACAAAAATGCAATCCCAAAACGAGTATTAAAAAAAGAACCTTGCCGGTCGGCTTCCTTTGGGCTTCTGCCCTTTCCCAAGGATTGAAATCGGAGGTTTTCATTCACTGTTGAGTGTCCGCAGCTGTTCCATCATCCCTTCCCCTAGAAAGGACTCTCTGCAGGCTCTGCCCAGCTCGATTTTTTCTTTCTGGACGCCTGCGCTCAGATGGCGCCTCCCAGTTTGTCGTCCTCGCACCGAGGAGCTCGGCGAACAGTCGGCGGGCTGGTCGGGGTGTCTGTGGGGACTCAACATGGGCTGCGTGCTGTCAGTGACACTCACTCTGCCTTGTCTTGCAGCACGTGGTCTCGTGGAGACACGGGGACGAGCCGTCTGGATTCCAAGGGAAGATCTTGGGCAGACCACGCGGACGAGGCAGGCGGCCTTGACGGGACACGGAGAGACAAGTGAGCCAGACAGCGAGGAGGCAGGCGGGAGCGGAGCTCGGAGGCCACGTGCATGCAGTGGCCACACGGCTCTGGAAGGTCGGAGGGAGGCGGGGAGACCCCTGGATCTCTGGGGACAGGAGCCAGCACCCCCCGGTCAGTGAAGACATTGGTGTTTAATGTGGATCAACGGGGAGGCTCTGAAACAGTGGAAGCCTGGTGACGAGATTTGTTTATATGATTTAATTCTTCATTTAGCTTCTCTTCAGCAGTGACTTAGAACATTAAGTCAAGGAACATCCTTCATGAAGTGATATGCACCCTGGTAGGTGCGGGGATCAATAAACTGATAGACGCACGTCCGGCCTCTTCCAGATCAGCAGGCTTTCAGCGGCCCTGTCCCTTCTCACTCCGGTCACCCTGGGTGCACGTGCTCTCGCGGGGACCCCCGCACAGGCCCCGTGAAGTCCGCACGAGGCCTGAGCCGTGATTGTCCTCCTTTCACGTGCTGGTGTCCGCGGTCCCCTCCTCCCAGGCCGGGGACACAGGACCTGCCGTTGAGAGCGACACTGTCCACCCGGTGCCTTCCGAGCAGAGCTTTCCATGAAGACTGCCACCTGAGTTTCAATTATTAGCTTGACAGGAGGGAAGCAGTTAGAGCTGGAGAAATATTATGACCTCATTTGGAATTCGGCCAGAGAAGCAGAACCCAGCATTGTGACAGCTCATTGTGAGCGACGTGCGAGGTGTGACACCATGGCGACAGGCTGTCAGGGCCGCACTCCGATCTCACGCACACGGCGCAAGCAGCTGCTGTCCACTTATCAGTGTGCACACATGTACACAGCACACGACCGTGCACCAGCACACGGGGACACGCGCCACGTGCACACACATGCAGGACACACGTGTCCACGTGCGTGTAAGCACATGCATGTATGTGACACGCAGGCATGTATGCGAGTGTGGGCTGCACACACGTAGTGAGCATGGAACACACGTGCACCGGTGTCTGTGCATCACACACATCAACACATGCATGTTAGCCGCACACACCTGTGCGTGCGTGTCCGCGTGCATGGAAGCACACCTGTGGTTGTGCCTGCATCTCTAAGGCACGTGACTCACGCGTAAGCCCGTACGCCGACGAGATTTAACGAGGAACGCTGATCAGCTGCAGGAGCAGGACGTCCACTCGCTCAGGGCTGTGTTCCCATCCGGGGATCCTCGTCTCTGCTCTGGCACCCGACTCTGCACGTTTCTCACTCAATACTAAGAAAACAGGACTGAATTAAAATCGGGGCGTGTTGCCTGAGCTCAGAGCGCTTCCGGAGGAGCAGCTGCCTCTGCATTTTACGCGGCTCTGCAGACCCGGGGCCGAGCCCACGCTCCCCCACTTCCCTTCCTCCCTGAGCCCGCAGCCGCCGCTCAGGGCGCTGCTGGCGGACCTGTCCCTCCTCCCTCCTGAAAGCCTGACGCCTCGTCGCTGCCTGTTGGGTGGCAGGTGCCAGTCAGGGAACCTCAGCGGGCGAGGTCGGTCCTCATTCGATGGCACCTCTGGGACAGTGGGGCTGCTCCCGTCACCAGCAGGCGTGTCCTCACTGAGGAGGAGCAGCACCTGCAGAGCTGCTGGACCCAGCTGCTCTGTTCTTCCAAAACCGACCTTTCCGGGGAAGTGGGTGCCTGCTCTGGGTGAGGAACGGGCCTATGTCCCTGCTCAGGGCCTCTGAACACGCGCAGACTTTCAACAGACAGCTGTGGATTCCCAGCCAGCGAGGAGCGCGGGCACCGTCACCGTCGCTGTTCTCACACGCAGACTTCTGGCCGCAGCCTCCCTCCACGCCGGCCCTCGCGCCTGGTCACGGGTCAATGCCCAGACCGACGCGCGCTGCCCTGTTCTGGAGACTCCTTCGGTGATTAAACAAGGAACCCACTCCCGTTGTCTCGGCCTGACTGAAGCCATCGTCTCTCTCACCCAGTGACTTTAAACTGGGGTGACAGCCGGCAGGCAGCTCTGATGACATTTCTAAGAAATTCCACCTGACCGCTCGCTTCCCCGAATACGTCAGGACGTGGTTTGTCTTAGCTGCTGTCCAGATGCATGTCAGTTATTTCTCAATAACACTGGAAATGAGAGAAATGTCACTGAGACCGAAAGAACCCAGTGTAAACACACAGCTCAACCCAACGATGGTTTTCAGGTGCAATTGAAAGCAGCGAGATTAAAGAAAACTCTGATGCCTGTGCCTCCCTTCTCTCTCAGATTTTCTCCTGGCTTCTGGCTCTGTCTCCAGGCCACCGCTCAGGTGTCCTGGGCACCTGCTCTGCCGTGCGGACCACAGTCAGGAGCCCTTCCAGGGCTTCCAAACCTGGCTGGCCTGGTCGCCCTGGGCCACCGTGGGCAAACGTCAGGTCCGGAGAGCGGGCGCCCTCACCCTCTGCCCGCCTTTCCTCACCCCTGCTGCGCCGCCAACACCCCGCAGAGCGCCTGCCGCCCAGCGTCAGCCTCCGTCTCCTGTGCCGCCCGCAGAGTCCAAAGGCCCGTCCCCAGCACTGACCCCAGGCGACCAGCCGCACAATTTCAAAGCTCAGAGAGACCATTTCTGGGGTTTCCAAGTTCAGCCTCAGTGTCCACGCCCAGCAGGAGCCGCCAGGTCTGGAGATGCAGCCGTGGGACCCGAGGCCTGGGGGAAGCAGCAGCGTCACGGCCCGTGTGTGTGCCGGAGCTGAGGAGCCCCTGACCCGGGAGCAGGGCCCGGCGCCCTCTGAGCCTGACTGAGATGCTGGTCCTCACACAGCCCCGCATCGCGCATCTGAAATGGGCAGTGTCGGGCCCTGGTAAAGCATCGGGCGTTGTCACCTCCAGACCAGACCAAGACGAGCCCTTCCGTCTTCAAGGCCATCCTTCAGTCAAAGCCAGGGACAGCTGATGCTGTGTGCTGACTTGGAGTAAAAACATTCCTCGACACCCGTGAGTCACCATTGCCCGCTGACTTCAGAATGTAGAGCAGTGAGTCCGCGCCATCCATCTAAGCCCAAAACTCCACGCATGTGGAAACCTCTCCCCTTCTCAGCAGCCGCCTCCCGTCTGGGAGTTGGGAGTGGCCTCCTGAAGGCCGACAGCAATAAAGCCTCGTCCTGTCTGCCAGCTTCAAGCGTCACGCTGCCATCAGCAAGCAGGGGCTCCTTTGAAGTCTGGTGACTTACTCTGAACATCTAAGGGCGTGTCCATCTCTCTGCTGATATGTCCTTATTCACTGTCCTCCATGAATGTAGATGCCTCCAGTGCTCCATGAAAAGCTCTGTCTCTCTTCTGGCTTCTGTCTCTGTCACCCCATCATGGGTTCCTTTGGGTTTCAGACAACCGTGTCCCCTGGTTGTTAAAGCCACAGCTGAGCGGCTGGAGTGGGAACACAGAGCTCTGCTCCTGGACCCGCTGCCAAGGCTGTCCCTCTGCTGCTGGGGGGTGGGCCGGCTGTCCCTCCGTCCACCCGATGGACAGCACTGCAGCCATGCCCTCAGGTCTCAGGTGCTCTTTTCGTGAAGGGCCAAAGCACGGAGTGGGCCTGTGGCCTGGGTGTCCCTCCTCTGTCCATGCGGAGCAGAGACAGCTGTCAGGAGAGGCAGAGAGCAGGGCGATTGCAGAGAGCAGGGCCACACCAGGCACCCAGGGAGAACTTCTCCTTTGGCCACTTCTAGACCCTCGTGGTGCGAGCCCTTCAGCTCCAACTGACTGTTCCATTTGCTGAAACACAGCTCGTATCTACTGTCCCCCCACATTAGCGTGTCATCAGGAATCCGGTCACCGCTCACAGTGCGTGAGCGTCTAATGAGCTCATCTGGAGCTCACTTTAAATAGTTACATGTAACATGTACAAAAATACATTGAATAAAATACTTATGCAAACATTTTAGTGAATATCAACATTGAAAGTTTCTGTGTAAAATATTTTTATTGCAAATACAGTCTTGGAAACTAAGTGTCTCCATGCATTTCTCTAAGGAATAGAGGGAGATTGTAGAGAACCTTTTAAAACTTGAACATCAATGTTTAGTTAGATGTTTAATTTGATGTGGATGACAGAGACGACCTTCTAAATATAGTTTAGGTCTTACAAGGAAAGCACAGAACAAAATTAAACCCAAACCTGGGATTATTTAGAAGTAAATCTACATAATGCTGCTGTATTTAATTAATAGAGATGGGCCATGGTAGGGAATATATATATATATATATATATATATATATATGTGTGTGTGTGTGTGTGTGTGTGTGTGTGTTTTATATATATATATTTATATATCTATATATAATGCATCTTTTTTAAAGAGATAAACAAAAATATTACATCACTTTGAAAGACAAGTAAATGATTTTTTAATTCGATTTTTAATTTTCTTATTTTGTTCACTTGATCTTGACACATAGCTAGCATTTGAAGTTGGTAAGCAGAAGAAAAAGGCTTTGATGTGACAGAGTCTACTGAAGAAACCTCTCTGTGTAAGACTCCCAGAGAGATCTTTTTGGAGGAAAACAGAATCGTAAGCATTTCACCATCTTTCCCTAAGGATTTGGACTCCAGTGAAGAGACACAGTATTCACCATCAGCCTCTCTGCAGCTGGACGGCTGTAAGAAATGTGGAAAATTATAAACAAATTGTGACTGAAAACCAGAAATAAAGTGTTATTCATTCTTCCTGGAAGAGAGTGAATCAGGGAAGACCTAATCGAAGAATGAATGTTGGGGATAATAATTTACTAACTTGCATTCTATATGTCCAAACGCATTCTGAGATGACAACTTTAAAGTTATATGTTGAAGAATGAGCACAGTTTCAAAAAATTCAAAGACCTGGGTAAATATCAAACACAGAAACATTAGGTAACATGCTACCCTGTCTAATGGACGTGATAGCTTTTCTACATTTTTATAATCATTAAATGGTGAAACTGATGTGATGATATCTATCAAATCAATGAAAGTGTGTAAAACCCTAATAAAATACAAAATATAGTAATGCTTGACTCCAGTACTCCATGGTGGGTGTGATTCAGACTCTAGTGAGAATCCATTCTCCCAAAACTTAGCATTATAAACTAACAAAGAGTTAAAAAGAAAAAAAAAAACACAAACAAGATTTCTCTTAACCTGACCATCAAGAGGAATGCTAAACCTCTTTCTACTTTATTTTAAATATAACTATACACAAATTGAGAATAGCTTACATCAACATGTGTGATTCCCCCTTGGTTAATATAGAAAGTTACATTCTCAGATGGGCGACTGCATGGTTGAACGGTGATCATTACTTGTATTATATCGTGAGTTTATAGCCATCTTAAGATTCTGTTTACGTATTTTTAAAAATGGTCTCCAGTAGCTGCTAAAATGTACATTTTTAACCAACAGTTTATGCAAATGTCTTTTCACAAACCTTTGCAGTTTGAATCACAAATGTTTTATCTTGCTATTGCTGTATGTGCTTTCTGTAATTAGCCAGCAGTTGAGATGAGAAGTATTTATTTTTGTCTGTTTGTGATATGATTTTAAGGACCATTCTGTTTGAGAGTCTCTGACATGCCATGTGATTCCCTGTGTGCCATGAAGACATTAATGTACCAGAAGAGGCTTCCTCTAATCTTTCTTAATTCAAGAAGACTTATGAATAAGTCACCTCTGCCCTGAATCACTTTCATCCTTTAAGACCTAAACATTTCATCGGTCTACATAGAAAGTGAAGTCTAGGCATACAGTTCAGCAGATTCCATGCAGACAAAGAATGTGACTCAGTTTTTTTCTACCCAAACACTGTGCTTTGAGGATCTCAGACTCGTCAGTCCTGGGAGGGGACAGCTGGGCTCAGACTGCTGTGGGTTGGAAGTCCCATTGAGCCATAGAGATGGGGCCTCTGAGTTGGGGGGACTGACAGAAACCTATGTGATAGACTGAGCTTTGAGTGAATCCAAGTTACCTCTGAACCTCAAGTTCTTCAGTTTTCAAAACAATGAGACAGTGATCTCTCCTATCTTTCTCAGTAGAAAATGGTATAATTGGTGTAAAACCATGTTTCCTGCGTAGTTCTCTCATTGGCTTTCACCAAATGCAATGGTTCCAATGGAGGGATATATCATTTTATTGTTTGATCTGTTGAGTAGCTCCTTACTTTTTCTTCTTTTTTATGGGACACTCTCTTCTCATAAAATCAATGATTGTTTAAGTTTGCAACGACTGGCCTCTTTGTTCTGCTGAACCTTCCAGATATTGCACCTTTCATTTCTGGACTTTCCACTGGGTTCTTCATCTCATGCAAGTGCTTGGTCACATTCATAGACGCTCCTATAAATTCCTTACCTGACGTTTCCAGAGTCTGGTTCCCTTTAGGTCTGTTCATATTGGTGATTCTCTTTCATTCACCACTGTCACTGACACTCTGGTGACGGTGCTGTGTGATAGACACAGTCACTGAGGCAGGAATCCGTTCTCCTGAAATTTACACAGTATTGTAAACTGGCAAAACAGTGATAAAAAAGGAACTAAAAATATCACTCACAGACTGAGAAGCTGCTAAATGGAAACCTACCTCTTGGTGAGCAGAATTGCTAACAGATGGGGAAGTGACTTGCTTCTCCTCTGCTCATGTTGCAATAGGCGTCGCACCTGCAGACCTGCAGCCACGCCACCTGAGTCACAATGCGGACGAAACAAATCTGCATCTTCTCGTGGTTACACTTCTCTTCACACGCATCCTGAAGTTCTTTGTTAAAGCGATTGTTCTGCTCGATGGGCCAAACAAGCTTGGCCCATATGATGATGAGCTTCACGCACGAGAATGTCTTTTGAATAAATGATAATTTTGTAGTTGCGTTTGTCACATCATGTGTTAAATGTCAAACACTGAATTGATTAACACATGATGATATATGACAATTAGGTGCTACAATGGCTGCCATTTGTAAAATTATCAGAACTTACAAAACCACAGTTGTAGGGCCTTATTTTCACTTAAAATACACAAGGAATACTGGGGTTTGAAGTGAATTCTATGTTTGGGCTGGAGTATCTCCTTCAGGACGGTTTTGTCTCAGGACCCTCAGAAATATACAGCAAATGTTGCAGTGGAACACACCCCTGAGTCCTGAGTCCTCTGCTAGTTTTATACTTACCTTCTCAGATTTTGTTTACACTGAAATCCACTGTCGTGTTAGAAAGATTGAGAAAAATTTAAACCACAAGGAAGGAAAATGTGGAAAGCAAATGTGAGCCTTCATGAAAGTACAAATCATGTGAAATCTCCTCCTGCGTCGTGGGTGTCAAACCACCAGGTCTTGTTCATAACAATGAAGGCCCGTCTCCTGACCCTCAAAGACGTCAGGGCAGGTCCAAAAATTAGAAGGACTAGACGAAGAAATGAGAAAAAGAGTAACTCAGAAACAAGATCAGAATAAGTGGGTATTATTCTAAGTCGAATGCTTGACCAGTTTAGAAAAATTATCTAACACTTATTGAGGTAACTTCGCTTTAGACAATAATAGAAGTCATATGTGCAAGTCCACTGTTCCTCAGATAAATGATAACATTCCCTGTCCTCCACCAAAGCCACAAGCTCCTCCAGCGTGTCCATGAGACCCACCACCACTGCCCCCGCCCCGAACCATGCAGCCCACTGGTGACCTCAGTTCTGCTGTCAGTGCCCCAGGGTTGGTTTTTAGTTAATCTGCTCCTTTGCTTTGTCTCTTTATATACCACCAATGAGAGAGAACATTCAGTATTTGCCTCTCTTGTTCTGGCTTCTTTCACTTACGGTACTGGAGTGATAACAGAGACACGGACCAACGGAATAGAACTGAATCACCAGAAACTGACTCACCCATATATGGTCAGCTGGTCTGTGCCAAACGAGTCAAAAACATACGCTGGAAAAGGAAAGTCTCTTCAAGAAACGGTGTTGGGAAAACTGGACAGACACGTGAAAAGGAATGAAGCTAGATCACTCTAACACCATTCACAAAAATGAACTCCAAATGGACTAGAGACTTGGACATAAGACTAGAAGCCATAAAATTCTCAGACGACAACATAGCAAAGACTTTCCACGATATCTGCCTGAGAGAGGCCTTTGGGGACTCAACTTCAACATCAAGGGAAACAAAAACAAAAATAAACAACTGGGACTACATCAAACTGAAACTCTTCCCAGCAAAAGAAATGATCACAAAATGAAAATACAGCCTACTCACTGGGAGAAGATATTTGCATTTCATAGTTGGCCACTTTTGAAGGAAAAAATCTTGAAAAGGAATGGTCAAAAACTGAGAAAGAGCTGTTACAAATTAATCAGGTGATTGTCAGGATAAAAATACAGCAGGAGTTTTGGAAAATAAAAGAGAAAATTCTCATGCTATAGATGGGAAAGAAGAAGTGACAGAAGATGGGAAGAAAAATCCAGTCGGACTGGGACGGAGGGCGTCGTGGGTTGGAAATGGCGTTAAGATCAGGTTGAGGCCCTAAAATCCTGTGGCCCAGAAGGTGACCTGCTGTGGAACAAGGTCATGCAGACCATAACCGGTTAAATGAGGGTCTACTGGGGAGGCTGGTCCCTGGCCCAGTATGGTGGGCGCTCGTGTCCAGAGATGCCAAGGCACAGCCGCACGGTGTGGACGTGGCCCCAGGATGGTGGAGCAGTTGGGAGTGAGAGCAGCAGAGGACAGAAAAGTCAGGGCCTTCAGAGCAGGCTGGCTCTGACCACCGCCAGGCCTGTGAGACAACACCGCGTGAGTGGCATTTAGTGCAGCCGCCTGGGAAATGAGTCCAGAGAATATTAATTAAGATGTATCCACACCCGAGTAACAAGAATTCTCAGAGAAGACAGGACAGAGGGTGAAGAAATTATCAGAAGAGCACAAATCCAGGCATGAAGGCCTCTCCAAATCCAACGGCATAAAGAACAATAACCTTCTTCATCTTTACCCTTGGGATAATGGAAGGAATCTAAACACTTTCAAAAAGGGAAACAAAATTTCACAACCAAAATAGATCTCTTCCATCAGAATGAGACTCTGAGTCCGCAGTCCTTACCAGCAGTCAGAGAGCACGGTGTCTAGAGCACTAGACTCCACTCCGAGCCAGTGATGAATACATCTGATGCCGTGCAGAACACAGCTCTTCTCGGGAATGCAGGCTCAGGGGGTGTTTCCCCATCTGCCTCTGGAGATGGCCAGTGACCTAGAGCTCTGGGTCCCGTGGATGCCAGCGGCCCCAGGAGGGTGGGCCTGGGAGAGGTGGGTGGGAGATGCAGTGGGAAGCACAGTCCAGGTGAGACACAGGGGTCTCAGGAGAGAATCCCGGGAAGAAAGGCAGAGTGAGTGGTCCCTTACCCACCTGACAAGTCCCTATTCCATCACCTACTTCTTTCCATGGGATTATTGATCTCTCGTGTGTGTTTGTCTGTCTAGCGATCTATCCGTAATCTATATTTAACTCCGTCTATCTGTCTTTCTACTATGTATTTTTCTATTTATCACCTGTCTACCCATCTCTTTCTAGCCTACATCCATCCACCCACCTACCCATCATCCATCCATTCATCTTCCATCCATCATCTATCCATCCATTTAGCCACCCATTTATTCATCCATCATCCATCTAACTGTCCATCCACCCATGCATCCATGTATGCATTCACCCATCCATCCACCCATCCGTCTAACAGTCTGTCCCTCTATCCATCATCCACCTAACCATCCATCCATTGTATGTCTTTAATCTTTCTAATATATCTATATCCATATCTATTTATCTATCTTCCTTAATCATCCATCTATTTATATTTAACTTTATCTGTCATCTCTATCAGTCAGTACTCTATCATCCATCTATCCATTCATCCATCCATCCACTTATTTATCTATCCTTTATTTTGTTTAATAAGAACAGATTACAACATGCAAACACACACACGCAGAAACAGGAAGGGAGGGGGGCACATAGTAAAATAGAGTGACAAATGAATCTCCTTCACCACATGAACCCAACCCCTGTGTCCTTCCCTCTGGCCCAGCCTGGTTGTCATGGTGCAAAAGTCTATTCTACTTGTACATTATCCGCCCATGTGTGCTGCTTCTCTGTTCTCCAAATACAGGCGAGGTCACCAGAACTTCTGCTGGATCTTGAGAGAAGATTTGACACTGTCACAGCTTCCGCATCAACACATGCGGCTGAAATTTTATAACCTACTACAGCTTGAACAGTGATGCCCAGGGAACAGTGACAGGGTCTGGAGAAAGAAGCAGGCCACGCCACCTCCTCGGGAAGGAGGTGAAGAGGTCATGTCTCTGGTGCTGAATGACATTGAGAAGTGTCAACCAGGGGGAGAAGGGAAATCCCGACCCAGGGCTCGAAGGGTTCAAAGCAGCCACAGTGGGTGAGGAAGAAAGGTGAGCCAGGAGCAGAGGGGTATTACTTTTCATTAAAATATTTGAATTCTAAGAATTATTTTGATTAAAATTTGCATCATCCCAGTGCACCTGGTGGTGCAGGTGCTAAGCCAGTGGCTGAGACGTGGACCCTGCAAAACCCAAGGACCGGGGTTCACGACTCAGGGCCACAGTGAACAACGGCAAAGAAAGCAAATGAAAGGACTTCCTCCTTCTCTTCTCTCTTCCTTCCTCCTTTCCTTTCGTAAAAATGCTCCTTGTCTACCTTCCTAAAATAGCACTTATATGTACATATCTAATAATCAAACTATCGATACTACCAATATTTATTATAAAATAACATCTATTGTAAATACAATGCAAAGATATTTGTCGTAAAGAGAGCACTTACCGTAATTAAATATGTTATAAAAGACATGCCCTTTTAAAAGTGAGGTGAATCTGACACACTGAAGCTCTGAGTGGATAAACACACATATTCACATTGAAATATAAGTGCCGATATCAAGAGTAGGCTCCTCTCGCGAAAGCGCAGAGAGTTGTCGCCAGGACGGCAGGCATCTGCCCCTTTACGAAGCGCTGAATTACCAACAAAACACTTAGCCGTGAACTCTGGGGACCATATGACACGGATTCGTCGGCAATTCTTGATAACGTTCAACAAAATGTAACAAAAATTTGCTCAGACACACTCAAAAAAGCTTAACCAGTAATAAAGTGAAAAAGGAAAGAATGTCCTGAAACGCGAGACCTTACGCTTTACTGTGGACTTCGAAGGCGGGAAACGTGGCGGGAAAGCACACCTGAGTGGCCTTCAGAACTCAGCCCCGGGGGACAGTCGGCCGGGACGGCTGCGGTTAGTCACCACAGGGTGAGGGGCGTCCGAGGAAGAGCTGAGACATAAATCAGCTTCTGGAACCACGTCTAACGAAGACTCTGCTGGGCTTGCTGCCCCAGGGCCCGCTGACGGGAGAAGACGGCCGGCCGTCTGTAGTCTTCCGCCCAGGAACGCCGGCTGACTGTCGGAGCCCGAGACACGCTTTGTCATCAAGATGATGTCTGGACGCCTACGCCCGCACCTGCCTGAGCAGGGCACGGCATCTGCGCCTCCCCACGTCTCAGTTCTCAATAAGACAAGGCCTGGTCAGGACAGTGAGAAGGAAGAGTCACTAGGGTGCTGCTCTGGACCGGGTCACGGCTGGATCGAGGATCTCCCCACACCCAGGGCAGGGGCTCCTGCCAGTCTCGTTTCCACTGCTGTCTTCCACTCCCCTCCACTCTGTCAGGGGCTTTGCCTGGTCCCTCTTCCCCTGCCCCGCAGCAGTCTGTGTGTGTCTGTGTGTCTGTGTGTCTGTGGGTGCCTGTGCGTATGTGTTTGTGTGTCTTTTGTGCATATGTGTCTCTGCTGTGTGTGTGCATGTCTGTCTGTGTGAGTGTGTGTGTGTGTGTGTGTGTGTGTGTGTGTGTGTGTGCATTTGAGGAGGGCTGAAGGGTTATCTTGAAAAGCTCTCTGACACCTGTTCCCAGAAGGTTTATACCAGCCACTATGAATATTAATGCGGAACTTTATTCTAGTCACTAACTTTTACAGAGGAATTATCATTAATTTGATGAAGATGCTAAAAGAATGTGGCTTCGATAGAAGTATAATAAAAGGAGCTGTGCACTGTGGGGCCTGGACACAGGTCCTCTGTGCTTTCCACGGAAAGCACGGGCTGGAGGCGTCCACTCTCCGCACTGGGCCAGCGAGGTGGGGAATTAATTTCCTCATCTTTGAAGGGGGCCGAGCTGCTGTGCTGCCTCGTGATCGACACACGTACAGCGCTTGGTACAGGGTAAGTGGTGACCAGACAGTCACTGATGCAAAGTTGCTTCTGTAAACAAGGCTTCTCCTCGAAAAAACCCACAGCATCCGCTTGCTTCCAATGAACGTGCCCTGTAAAGCTCTGTCCATTCCCCTGCTGTCTGGTCTGCGGTTCTCGAAGCAGGCTCCACGGCGCCGCGTCCATCCCTGCCGTCTCCTCGTGCTCTGAGTTCTGCAGAGCCGGGCTCTTGTTTCACATGAATATCTCAGCTCTTTAATGACATGATAACTCGTTAGCACGCACATGCCTCCCAGACGTCAGAAAGCTCTTCCAGGCCATCTACACGCCTCTTCTGGAAAACATAGGTCTCACTAGTATTTGAATGTGCCTGTTTCCCTATTTCTGGGGTTTTCCTTACAGTTACTAATATCGGTCATTTTTACATCTATGTTTCTGTAATTAGAAAAAATCTCTCTTACAGAGAAAGTCTTTTGATCCGTACATGTGACAGATGTTTTAGCTTATGCTTATCCTTTTAAACGGCACCTGGATGAGACACTGGACTTAGATTGTGTAAAGTGCGCATAGAACGACAAAGAACATACATTCCGATAAACTGATAGACTAATTGCTTCCTTAATTCAGAAATATAAAATATTTAGCCTGCCTGTGACACAAACAGGTTTTGTTAGAATGTAAGAAGAAAAGCTTTGACCTGATAATTAAATAATTGAAACTCAGTTTTCTTCTGCCACAATACATCCTTGCATTTTCTCATAGTCAGCTAGAGGCTGTGCATAGCTCCACTCTCGCTGAGGCATGTGGTTCCAGTCTTAGGAAGCTCAGGTGTTACTAAGGCCACTTCAGGGTGCTCTGTGCTCAAGCTTTCACATCCATTGGTATATTTTAGATCTTCTACAAAAATGGTTCCCATCTGACATCTCTTTCAAGTTCAAATTTTCTGTTCTATTTACTTGTCAATTAATTTTATTGCAGGAGCATTGCACCATCATATTACACAGGGGCAAGGGGAGCATTGCTCTAAATCAGCCTCTGTGGATAATAAAGTTCACCACCGACAGTCCAATTCCGTCCTGGATCATGTGATGGACCATTTTTACTCAATTTACTCCATGCCGCCCTGCAAACACTAATGGGATTTTATAGACTAAGACTCTGCTCTTGTTTGATTTGCTTCATTCCTTTGCTTGGACTCTTTCCATAGCACCTAGGAGTGGTGTCGTCCGATGACTCTCTGTCCTCTGGCTTAGCTCACGGATGTCCTCAAGGTCCACCCAGGAAGCACGTGGCAGGGCCTCCTCTCCCAATGGCTGAAGCACTTCCACGAGCCCTGGAGACCTGCCTTACAAGAAGCGCTGGACGAAGCTCCTCTGTCTAAATAAAAACCTCACAGATGTGCTGTTTGGACCACTGGTCATTTTCTAACAGAGAAATGAAATAACACCATTGTAGAGATCTTTTGGATGGGTCTTTATTCAATGGCACCGGCCAGGGCGTGGGATTTCTGACAAAGCTCTTAGGCGTAAGTCTGCCGGAGCAGATCTAGAGGACGAGCAGCGTGGCTCACGGCTGGGAGAGAATTTGTCACCCATGCTCCGACAGACAGCATTTCAAATACTATTCAGGACCCACCCGGCCACACCAAGAAGTGACTTTTCATTCAGCCCAGGCTGCTTCTCAGGCTGGGGCGCGGGACTGCTGCCTGACTCTGTCCCCGAATGGAAATTCCATCTGTCCCACACATGTCCCCGTCGTTCCCGGGGGGACAGGTCGGGGAGGGATGGTGTGAGTGGGACCCTTCCACCTGCAAACGGCTCACGTTGTGAAGACACTGTGCGAGAGAGAAGGCAGGGCCACCCATAGCCGCTCGAGGGGGGACGCCGGGGCTGAGGATGGACGCCAACCTGCCTCTCCACGCTGCCGGTGCTGCTGCCTCAGCGTGGCCTGGGCTGGGCGAGGCCTCGCTTGTCACCCTCCTGTCACTCGCCCTTCTCTGCCAGACACTCAACTTGTCTGGAGACCCGTTGGTGTCATTGTGACGTCTCCACCGCGTACATGAATGCAGGACTGCAGCGGCAGCTTTCCTGCCTTCCCGACAGTGTCTGTGCACCATATATGAAACACGTTGGTCGGCAGTCTGCAGGCTGCCTCCCTCGGTTCCAAGTCACCGTCCCCAGCTGCAGTTAGCCCAGCTCCATGTCAGACGCCAGCCCTCCCGTCCCCAACACTGCACCGTCTCCATGGCACCCCACACATGGCTGTCTGACCACCCTCTCCTGTCCTTCCACGTCCTTCATTCCCTTATCCCACAGAAATGCAGCCCAGGGACGCCCCTCCAATGCGCCCCTACTTGTTTGGCTCCCGGATCGCCGCTGATGGGTCCCTGCGAACACTGTGTCCCCCTGCATCAGACGAAGATGGTCCCACAGCCACGCTGATGCACACTTCCCAGCTCGTGGCAATTGTGTTGTGACCTTACCACGTTCTTCGTGCCCGTCGTCACTGTCATTCTGTCATGAATGCCAATTCGCCTCTATCAAGTCTCCTCCCATAGCTGTTCCAGTCCAGCTCAGCTGATGACCTCACCTCATACTTGTTGGGGGAAGGAGAAGCAGTCAGAAGTGAACTTCTTCTAATTGCCTCAGAATGCACAGCACTCTCCACCTCGGTGCCCACGAGCATTCTCTCCGTTGCAGAGGGCCCTGCGTCTGGCTCCGTTCTTTCACATGCAGCGTTTACCATGTGATTTCCATTTTTATGAGGCTGCTCCTGCTCATCATTTTCTTTCCAGAGGCTATTTGCCATTATCACAAAATGAATCCTGCCGTTCCAGCGCACCCTTTTTTCTCCAGGCCACCCTCCGTCTCTGCTCCTCCTTATCCACAGAAGGGACCCTCTGGACACACATTTTCAAGAAACCCTCTAACCACGTGTATTTGGGGGTCCTCTCTCCAGCGTTCCTTCCCTCATCAACCTTGAGTGCGGCATCTTTGCCGCCGTCCCCTCTACCCGGGAGAGGTGACACTTCCGGCTTCAGTCCCATCCTGGCTGGTCCTAGAGGGTTGGCGGCACCCATAACCTTTTTGCCTAATTCATGTAACTTGTACTCCAGGGAATTTGTGTCACCCAAGTCATCTGGTCTTTCTGCCTCCTTGAGCCCCTCTCCCTGGTCGTCGCTGTTGTTTTTCTGGGGACTGTACACTGGGCCACCCTAGCCCTTTACTCACAGCAGCTCTTCCGGGCCCACCGTCCTCGGGGCGCCGCGGTCCTGGGCTCCTGCGTTCCGCTCCCGTCTCTCTCCTGCTGCGCTCAGGTGGAGCACTGGGCTCGTGTGTCGTGGCGCCTCCCATTCCTCCCTGACATGGGTGGAAAAAGCCACCCTGAGCTCAAAATCCGAGTATGAAAACTGAGTGTCGCTTTCCACGTTACAGGAGATTATTCTGGATAAACGTTGTTTCTGGTGTTCCGGTGAAGTTTAAAGCTCACCTTTTTGTATTAAGCCATTTTATTCTCTCTTCTGTCTCTGCTGCTGGATGCATTTTAAGATGCTGAGTCACAGAGTCAGACCGCGTCTCATGCCACACCCTCCAGTGGGTGCTGGGGCCCTGCAACCACAGACCTTCCTGACATCCTTCTCACTCTGCCCCAGGAGTGTTCCTCCTGGTCCCCGGGGCTCCTGATGTAAACCTAGTCTCTGTTCCCCTCCCTCCTCTGGCCGCGTGGCGGGAGCTGCGTCTTTTCCTGTGAGCCCAGCTCCCTCTCCCTGTCCTCTCTGCAGATTCCCGCCAGAGCGCTTTCCTGCAGACCCCTCAGGCCCGGGGGGGGGCAAGGGCTTTCCGGTCCTTCAGCAGCTAAGTGGCTTCACTTAGTGGCTGACCCTGAGTGCACCCCTATGAATGCTGCCCTCGGTGAGCGGCCCCGTGACCAGCCGCTGCCATCTGTCCCGTGGGGACCCAGAATGAAACCTGAAACACAGAGAGGGTTCCCCTTCTCATTGGCTGGCAGTGCAGGTCTCAAACCCTCCATCGTGATGGTTCCAAATAGCAGCTCTTGTCGGGGGAAGAAGCTGAGATCTAGGCCCCGCTCCAGAGCTAAGGGACTGCATTCTGGTTTTCTTATCCCAGACTGGGGACTAATGCTGCACGTTCCTCACTGTTTCAGTCTGTGTGCAGCCCCTGATTCTCAAATCTGCTGTCCTTTTCTAGCACTTTTAAACAAGTAAGTTCCTGGTGCATTTTATTGCCACGTGATACACCCTGGTGATTCAGGAGCTGGGCCTGCAGCTCAAACAGAGACCGTGCAAAGCCTAGGACCCAGGTCCACGACCCCGGGCTGGAGGAACCAGCCAAAAATATCCAGATGACAGTGCTTCCCTTCCCCTCCCTCCCTCCTTCCCTCCATCTTCCTTCCTCCCTTTCTCCCTCCCTCTTTTCCTCTCTTCCTTTCTCCTTCCCTTCATCCCAACTTTTTTCCTTCCTTATGAATTATGTTTCCTCCTCTCTCATCCTCTCTGCAAAAAGAAAATGCATTGCAGGTAAGATCCCTGTGGCTGACGGTGCATGACCTAGCGGTCAGCACACTACAACCCACAGGCCAAGTCCGGTTTGCCAACTGAGTGGTAATAGTTTCACCGGCGCACCTCACCCACACTCCCCCTTTGACACATCCTCTGGGCTGATTTCTGTACAGCAGGGCAGCAGAGCTGGAGCGCAGTGGGGACGAGCATGCCTGCATCCTTGGCCCTGTTTGCTGATGCTGGTGCATCTCACTTGACTTCTGCTTCATTTGACCAAAAGTGCAGGGCTGAGAAATCATAGCCTTGTGCAAGTCTGGAGCGAAGTAAGAGCTTGTGTCCAATGCCAGATTTTCTGTGGGGAAAATGTTCCACGACCTCAACTTCAGAGAGATCTTTGAGAAAAGAACAGCTACAGGAAAAGGAACTGAAGTCAAACTAAATGACTGGAGCGACATCAAACTAGAGAGCTTCTGCACAGTGAAAAAAGCTATCGAAACAAAGAGGCCACCCACCAAATTTGAGAAAATACTCACATAACATACATCAGATAAGAGCTTAATCTCCAAAGCATATGAAGAGCTCACATATCTCAACAAAACAATAAATGACGCCTCAAAAAATGAGCAGAATTACTGAACAGACACCTCTCCAAAGAAGATACAGATGCTGCCGGACACATGAAAAACCTTCTACCTCACTGACCATCAGAGAAGTGTTAATAAGAACCATGATGAGATACCACCTCACGCCATCAAGAACGCCCTGTATCCTTGAGTCTAGAAAATAGCAAGTGTCTAAGGGGTCGTGGAGGAAAGGACCCTTCTACACTGTGGTGGGAATGTTAGTCAATGCAACCTCTTTGGAAAACAGTGTGGAGAGTCTTCAAACAAAAATGGGTGGAGCTACCATTCGATCCAGCAATCACACTCCTGGGCATAGACCCAGGGGACACACAATTTCTAAGCAGGAAAAATACCTGCACCTCCAAATTCTACAGCAGAGCTCACAACAGCTGAGACATGGAAACACTCTAATTGCCCGTCAACAGATGACGGACAAAGAACTGTGGTCTAGCTGCTCCATGAGATTCTATGAGGCACTAAAAGTGGTAAAACTACAATCTGGATGGAACTGGAGGGGGCATGTTAAGTGAAATATGTCAGAAAGAAAAAGGGTGACACAGGCTATGTTCATATGTGGAGCAGAGTGAAATGAAACAAATAAACAGACAAACCCCAGCAAAAGCTCTCAGGACACAAGACGAGGCCGCCGGGGCCAGTGGAAGGGGAGGGAAGGAGAGAGAGCCGGGTGGGGGTGAGGACACGGATCCCTGGTGGCGCACGGTATGTGACACCCAGAGCCTGAGAAGTGAGTCCAGAATCTCTTGTAAAAAAGAAATAGTCATGAAAGTATTACATTTTTTAAAATATGCATTTTCTTCTGCTCCCAACTCCCATCTCTGCCTTTGCATCCACCTGTGACCAACTGAACTAGAAGCCTTCATGCATGTTCATGGCGTTTCCTCAAGATGTGGTGAGCCATTCCCATGGGCGTCCCAGTGCAGAAAATGTTGGTGAATAAATATGTTGGAGGGGGAAACATACTGAACCTGGGGCTTAAAGTGGAGATGAGACCAGACACAAAAGCAATGTGCCCAGGTGGCCAATCTTTTAATGCCCTTGAATCCTCTAGTCTGATTGACTCCTCCTGTAACTTTCCACTGCAAAAAAGAGAGAAGGGACAGTGCTGCCGTGTTGGTCTCTGGCTGGAGAGAAGGGTCCACACCAGCTTGTCACTGGGTGTCTCCTTGCTGACAGGCTGTTCAATTGTTCTTCTGTCTTGACATTTTCCTACCTCACTATGCCCTTCAAGTTATTTGAGAAATTAGAACTAGATGAAGAAATTAATATGTATGTATTAAAAAGTTTATTTTTTTCGGCCAAGGAGGATTTGAGGGCCTGCCCCTCCTTCTCCGCTCCTGGTCCAATCAACGAACCCGCTATTGCCTAAGAAAAGTCGAGTTCATTTTGGGGCCGTATTAACGTATTTTCACCAGACAACCATACTGATGCTCTTCAGGTAGAGAGGCCTCTACCCCCGGTTGCTTCAGGATGCTCCCAAGGCAAGACACCGCTCCCCACCACCCACATTTCCAGCATCACATCCAGCATGATGGGATCAGAAACACACGCCCGTCCCGTCTTACGAGTGGGTGACTGTCTTCTCTATCAGATGTGTCTTCTCTCACAAGCAAGAGGAGGAGGGTGGACTGTGCTCCTCTTTCACTACTTCTCTGTGGGATGCAGCTGCTATGCATCCAGCCATAGACGACTCCCCACATCCCCCAAAACAGACAGACGAACCACAGCAGAACCCATCTGTCTGCACAGCTCTCCACCCCAGTCACAGTGTACAGTCTTCAGAAATCAGCTTTCATGTGAGTCTCCAGTGCACAGCATCAGTCTCCAGGCCTGGACAGCCCCTGAGGACCTATCATGAAATAGTCACCAACAGACATGACACCGCTCCTTAACTATTAACTCCAAATTGCATATTTGAGCAAGAAAAATGCCTGGTGGGAAGGGACACGCCCTAGTGAACAGACACGTTAGGGTCCTGTTGGTACCATGTGAGTGTGCCCATTAGACCTGCCCTGCTCTGAAACACTCTCCAGCCTTGCTCCCCGGTACAGTGGTACCGGGGAGCGAGTCACAGGATTCATCAGAAGTGCTTTGCAAAATAGAAAGCCATGTTGTCTTAAATCAAGCAAGGAATGAATCAGTTTTATTATGAAAATTGCATATGTTTACGTTAAAGAAATAGCATTCAGCAGAACCACAGATCACACAATATAAAATATGGGGTATTTTCTCTCTACAGCAGGGAGATGGCCGCCATCAACAGCCTTTCAGAAACTTTTCTCTCCCAAAGATTATCTCCTGTCAGAGAAATAATTTGCCAGATGTTGGAAAGCTTTGATTAATATAATTTAAATGGGAAATTATGTTGCCATTTATAAAATGCATTTGTTATTCATAAAATCCTTCTAACATGAAAGACACAGACATTTCTGAGTTTCTTTTTTCAGTTCCCAAAAAGAATCTCAGTAGAACTCTGTTTATAATTCGGCTTCTTTTTGTTTCACAAAGAGTTACTAAATGGTTAATGTACCAGCAGATACCCAGGAAGGTGGTGGCAGAATGGTAGTGTCCTTGTCAGCCACTTCCTTGTGCCTGCACGTGTGACCATCACACAGCAAAGAGGAGTAACGAGAGCAGACAGAATCGAGGCTGCCAGGCCCCAGTCTTAAAGCAGGAGCACACCCTGGATTTTCCCAGCAGGTCAGCTGCTGCCATACCGGCCGCCATCGAGGCAGAGGAAGGTGCTGCATCGGTGCCCACTTGTGAGATAAGGAGGGCTCAGCATTTTGGGCGTAGATGGTGGAAGAGGTTCCTGAGCCGAGGAACATGGGTGGCCTTAAGAATCTGGAAAAGTCAAGGGAACAAATGCTCCCTACAGCCTCCAGAAGGCCATGGGCTCCCAACTCCTGATTTTAGCCCCCTAAGGTCCATTCTTCCTTTGCGAGCATCTGTTGGCAAATCACATACTGAGTTGCATGAATAGTGTGTTTGAAATGTTTTAAGTCCCTGAACACCATGTAGATCTTAGAAGCACATCGCGACCAAAGAAAACGTGGCGGGTGGTCAAATCAGCAAGAGTCGGGTCCAGAGCCCCACAGCACGAGCTCTGTTGGCGTCACTACTCTGCCTTGAACTCGTTCATTGCGGCTCTTGAACCGGTTCCTTCCTGTGGGTGCCCTTTCTCTCATTCTGCCTGGTTTTCCGGGTCTCCGACTTATAAATAATGAGAACCACTTCTCATCTCTAAATCTATTCTTTGTACACACGACCTCTTCTTTTCTCAAGACATGTAGGACTGCTTCCATACAGAGGGGATCCACCACATGCCTCCAGGTCTGTCTTTCTCAGTTTGAATTCCAACCTTTCTTATGACTGTGGAGTCATCCCTGTCTCCGCATCGAGAATAACTCAGTGAGTCTCTAGAAACCAAAGGTCAGCGTGCCCTCAAGTCAGACCTCCATCATTCTTCTCCCTGCATCTTTTCATTGGAGAATGTCAGGGAGGAGCATTTCTATCCTCCAAGTCACCGCCCCAAGAATCTCAACATTTTGCCATCTCTCCTTCCATATCAAATCAGCTACTCAATCATATTCTTGCAAATTCTCAGACGACAACTCTTAAATTTTCTCCTCCACTGGTAGCCCTATCAGAGCTGAATTCTAATGGTCTTTCTGTGCTATGACATTCTTATCCTAATCAGTGCTGTTGTCTATGTCCCACATAATAGGAAAAGTATTATTCTTTGACCCCCAAATCTTCTATTTTGCCATCACCCAGAAGATAAAATACCAGCCCTCACAGCGACATGCCGCACGTCCCCACTTGAGACTCCAGCATATTTATCTTCAGTGACTGTCCTGATACATTAGAGATTCTCAACACATTTTGTCTCAGTCCTCATTTATCCTCTTAAAAACAAATGAGGGCCTCAAATATCTTTTTACATATGCTTGTTATTGCTCCAGACAGAGCTTAAACCTAAAAATTTAAAATACTTTGTTAATTTATGTAAAAGTAACAGCATACCCACTACACATAAACATAGCATTTCATGCAAAAAAGAGCCATATTTTCAATATTAAAAACATCTAGTAAAGAGAATGATGCTGTTTTCCATTTTGGCAAATCTCTTGAGCATCTGGCTTCATAAATAAAAGCTGGAAAATCATCTATGCTTGTTGATTCCCTTCCATTCCATGTCGTATGCTGATGTCTTTAAAATATATGCAGAAAATTGAGTTTTACATGAATCTGTAGTCTGAAAAAGGATGAATGCTGTAATGACCTTTCCGGTGTCTTTGAATAGGCCACTTACCTACACACCCAAAAAAGATGGTGACGCACTTTCTCACAGCGAGTGCGCTGTGGAGCCCAAAAGGCATTGGGGACGTTCTTCTGCTGTTGCCTTCAATCCTCTCAGTTTCTGTTTTACCTTGAAAGGACCATTTATTTCCTTATTGCGACTTTGCCAGTCGCTTGGAAGACAGTGGTTTAACGGAAAGAGGTAGATCCCCCGAAAGCTGACGCATTTTGTCAAAGTAACAAGGAAAGACGGTAGTTGTTATCATCACCGTCACGGTGTGTAAGTGCTGGGAAGCATGAGGGTCGTGAGATAAGCATCCTTTTCCCTAAATACTCCTCACTTTGCTGGATGTCTGACTGCTGCTCTAGGCAATCAGTACAGTCAGTGCTTTCCTTGATTCTCAGGAGCACTTCACCCGTGGTTGAGAAAGTACCTGCCAACCGTGGGCCGAGTCACTGCCGGTTATCCGCAGGCTCTCGGGAGCACCGGTGTCCCTGAGAAAGGGTTTAATTCATTCTGCCCGGTGAACCAGAGTCCCGTGGTCCAGACAGATGCCTCTCAGGACGCAGCACAGCCAGGGCCTGGCGCTGGCCTCCCAGGATCAGAGAGACCGAGCGGGGGTCTGAGACACACGTGACACCTGTCACTCTTGCCGAGGCCGCTCTTCAGGGCTCGGGCCCCTGCCCCAGGCCAGCGTGAGGGACAGTGGCTTCCCCTGTGTCTGCACGCAGACTGACTCCTGGGGAGGCACCCACCCATCACCGCCTTCCTACATGGGGGACCGCGACTCGGGCCAAAAGGGATCGATGTCAGAGAAACACGATGACCTCAGGGTCCCTTCAAAAGAGCTACAGAGCCTCGAAGAAGCCCATGGACCACACTGTTGACCGCTGCTCCAGCGTCTAACTTAGGGCCCTTGAGCCACTTTAAAGATTTTCCACACACGACCGCGTGAAAACTCAGGAGCATAAACTGAAAAGATTAGCTCTGACTCCCATGGGAGGGGGAGAACCGGGAGCCCCCGCTTGTCTCCCGCTTCCCCCTGCCCTTCCTCCTGCGCGTCTGCTGTGACTCAGGGACACGGTGTTTGCTACTAACGTGGTCACGCGGCGCTGTCTCCACGCCTGACACCACTGTGTCCTCACCCCACGCCGAGTGTTCGCCGGCCCGGACCTTTCCTCTCGGGGCCCAGGCCCGACACAGGGTTCTCTCCCCTTTCCTCTGCGCTCAGAGAAAATCTGTGACGGACCCTCACCTTCCTTTCCAGAGTGAAGTCTCCTCCAGGGTGGAGGCCGTGTCTCACCAAACGTGCAGAAAACAAGAGAGAAGGAAAGTCGGTGTTGGACTTAGTGGGATGTTCCCCCTGGAAGAAGAGCGTCTTCCCGGAGGATGAATTCTCGTGCAGCCACCGAAATGTCAGCGCGAGGTCTGTATATGACCTCCTGTCCAAGGGCCTGCTGTCACTTGCGAGAAGATGATGGTTAGAGAGGATCGGACCAGGACCCTCCCTGCTCCGGGAGGTGGCGGGGTGAACTCTCAGCTACGTTGACAGGTCTTCTCACAGCCTGACTCTCAGGCTCGCCAGGATGACGGTGAGTGGATTTCACTTTTTGGGAATTTCCAGAATGTGCTCCACCTCCCTTTCAAGCGTTGTCACACGCATGCTCGCCTTCACTCTCCTGGAGTCCCTGCCCAGTCGTGTGCACGGCCATCAGCCTGCTGTGAGCTCTGACGGTCACCGTCGGTCGTCGCGTCACCATCGTCACGGGGCCGCGTGACGGCAGACGTGGAGGTCAGTCCGGGAAGCCGATGCGGCGTTGACTCACGGGCTCCCTTTCCAAGGATTCAGAACGATTTATTATGTCAGACTGGAGGTGTCTGACTAGACGCCCTGGGGTGACAGCGCGTGTGGGAGGGTCGGCGTGGCGGGAAAGCAGGGGTGGGCTGCAGGGGCTGGAGACGGGGTGGCCCCATCGGCTGCCCCGGGAAGGCTCTGCAGAAACCCGCCGTCAGGCCTCCCCAGCGTAAGCGGCACGTTCAGAATGAAGCCTCAGAGTGACGGCGATGCTGAGGTCAAGAGAGAACTGAACTTTCATGAAATGACTACCTTCATATTCAAGTTCTGGGTTTTTTCCTCTGAGAATCCACAGACTCGGAGATTTGGCACCAGAATGTGCAACTAAACGCTGGCCTCTGGCACACATGCGAGTAGAGCTCCACCCAGGCATTTGGAGCCGAGTGACAGTGAAAGCAAGTCCTCGGGAGCGAGGACAGGCCGGCGCTGGGAGGTGGCAGGAGGACAGGCACGCGGCGGCCACCTTTCCCATGCGGCGGCCGCCTTTCTTCCCGCCCAGGGTCTCGGACTCGCTCGTGGAGACCCCACGCTCCTGCTGTGCCGCCGGGGCAGGGCTGTGGCCAGGCCGTCACCGTTTTCCTGACGGAGGCCCCACGTGCACACATGTGTCACTTTGACAGTGACCTGCAGCTGCACGTCGGGCCCGGGAAGCCAGCAGAGACCCCGAGATCTTCGTTTCCTGCTGACATACTGGCTTCTGTCCTTGACACTCAGAGATGGTGACTCGGGGTCCAGTCAGCGATGTCAGTTTGTGGTAAAAGGAAAAAGGGAGGAGATGCCCTTCTGGGTAAGCCCCCCAGCACCCCGATAGGCGTGTTTTCTGGACCTGAGGCCTTGTCCACTCACATACAGCTGACCGCCTGGGCGGGCGGGCGGGTGGGTGAGGGACACCGGGCACTGTGGGCTGGATCTGCGCCCGTCTTCTCTCGCCCAGCATGTTGGGTCTGAACTGACACCAGGTCAGCACCCGTTTTCATCACAAAGAGTATTTGCTTCCTCCAATTCACTGATACCCTTATCGTATTGAAAAGCTTCGACATTGTAAATGCTCCTTTCATGATCTCATCCCGCTTAGGACTCTAGCTTTTCATCTCTGCAGACACCTTTCTTGGCTCCTTCTCTGGTGCGAGCTTCACCGGCGCTCAGGCTGCATGTCCCGTGTGCTTGTGGGTGATTCTCACCAGCAGACACACCTGCCCCTGCTTCCTCCACTCGCGTGTGCCCAGCAGCAGCCATGCTTCCCAGGGCTTCAGGATAAAACAGTCCCAAGTCAACAGAACCCAAGATCTCTTGAAAGATAAGAAACAAGCATAGATCCTGACCACAACGCTCAGATGGAGGCGTCTAACTTTCCCCAGATCATCATCCACCGCTGTGCTATCACACTCAGCCAGTCACCAGAGCCTCGCTCTGGCTGGTGGTGCCTTCATCTGTCACCTTCAAACACTGACAAGAGCACCTTTGGGTTTGCTTTGTAATAAAATCAGTGACCATGGGACATGTGTGGGGACGGCACTTCCACTCACACATCACTGTACCACCCACACCAGTGACAGGTCCACCGGTCCCCATGCCTGTCCCCTCCTCGGCCTGCTTCCTGGGTCACATGAGTGGGGGACGCTGTATTCTGTCATCACCCTGTCCTAGAAGAGGCTGGGGCTGGCGTGTGCCCCAATGTGCCCCACAGGGCAGGGCCGGTGGGTGGCAGGAGTCGGGGTGTCTGTCCCCATCCTACGGGGAGGCCGACACCCTGGGAACGGCGCTTCATGAGCTCAAGTGGCCAGTCCAGCAGCGGGATGTGTACCCCAGCCATCCATCCACCCACCACACTCTGCACTGCACGTCATGATAGGCCCTCCTTCTAAAACAGCCTCCAGCGACAAAAATAAACGATGATGGAATCACAGTAGGATACACAGGTGGCATCATATTGAAGTGTGTTGGCACGACTCTCGCAATCGATAGGTTAGGGATGCTCAATGCTAAAATGATGCATGACAACCTAAAATGAGTACCACCGAACTTGATTTCTTAGATGTTCAGCAAACTCTCACCCAGCGACCTGCAGTTCTGTCCCAGGGCACGTGTGCACCGCTGGAAAGGTCCACAGATGCAGGCATGAGTGAGACACAACCTGTTTCAAAAACAAAGCACAATAGGTGCGAAGCAGACACACCGTCTGCAGGCAGAGGCAGTAAATTAGAAGCTGGTTATACCCAAAGACTCAGCGTCCCTCAAAGCCCCACGGGATCCCTGGAGAAGCGAGCGATTATAGAGCGGGGTCAAGGAAAACACAAGACGTTCCTGGATGGCCTCTTCTTCCTCTTCTTCCCCTGACATCAGGAGGCGCTCGGAGCACAGGAGGGTGGGTCCATCAAAGGGGTTTGAGAGGCACTTGATCTGGGCCCCAAGGGCCAATGGTAGAACATTCAGAGAAACTACACAGAGAAGGCAGCGCTGGATCACAGCCCAAAGTACAGATCCCGGGTCTATCCTGGTCTGAGTCAGTGGCCGAGGACATAACTAATGATGGGAGAAGAAACACATCTTCCCTGCAGGAGAATTCCAAACAACAGATGGGGATTTCAGTCTTGCTGAAGATGGAGTTTAATTCCCCAGCATCCCTCTTACAAATTGCTTCAAAGAACAGACCCTGGAAGGAGAAACCAAAAGACTTGTAGCAAAGAATCTGGGACGCGACCCGCCAACCAGGCGCTCCAGGACAATGTCTCCCAACTCCTGTCACGGCCTGGCGGGAAACAGGATGCTTGCTACATGTGGGGAGAAGGGCCTTCCATCCATAACCCCAGCCTGACCATGAGAAAAGACGATCCCACCCAAAATGAGCCGTATTCTGCAAAACACGTGGACTCAGAATGGCCACCATTGTGGAAGATAGGCAGGGTCTGAGGAACTGGTGCAGACCAGAGATGACTGAAGAGACAGAATGGACATGATGGGGTGTCTTCACTGAAAAAGACACAGCCTCGAGGCAGCGAGAAGGAGCAGAGAGACCGTGAGCACAGCCTGAGAGCGACGCATAAATGACAATTACATGCAGGTCAGTAACTGTCTTAAATGTAAACCACTAACTTCTGCAGTTGAGCAGGCTGAATGGATCAAAACAAACTGAGACAATATCAACCAAAAAAACAAGACCCAGCCACTTGCTGCTTACAAGAGACTCGCCCAGGGCAGCCACACAGACAGACAGTGACATTCTGCACCCGTGGGGTCTGCACAACGAGCCTCCAATTTAAAAGCAGCGAAAGACGTTGTTCTCCAGGGCGTAGGGAGCGTGCACAGATCAGACCCGAAGTGGGGACACAGAACTAATCGAAATAAACTTAATTCTATACACAAACAACTCTGCATCAGAGCCAGAAAACATAAAATTTACAATCACATCAAAAATAATAACATACCTGGGCATATACCTACTTAAAAGAGAGGGAGGAAGGAAGAGAGAGGAGGAAGAAGGAAGGAAAAAGGAAGGAAGGGGGAGGGAGGGAAGGAAGGAAGGAAACACGGTGTCAGAATGATGCTGAGATTTCCAACAGACAAGTGACGTGTGTAGAGTATCTGGAGTTTAGTCTTTATGTTCATTTTTTATGTGACAAACATAGGGAATCAATATATAGGGACTCGCTGCACTATATTTGCAGCTTTTCTATAAATATAATACTATTTAATCAAAAGTTAAAAAAATCACAAGTCAACAAGGCCCTGGTGTGACTCATCAAATGAATAGTGAGATCAGCCGCAAACGGTGCTGGTCATGAAGAAGAGGAGAGAGTTACACATACAAAATACATTAAACAGATGGAAAATCACTTAAATATTTAGAGGAAATTCCTAGGAAATCTTTAAGTCCAAATATGTGATGAAACAGAGGAATGACTATTTAGCATTAAAGAAGGTGAATCAGGAGTTTCACTGCAGGCCGACAACGAAAGTGAGACGGCAGATTCCTGCAGATGTCACTTCATTCAGACATTCTCAGAGGAAAGGGATCATTTCCTCCTATGGGAATTCAGATGACAGAAAAAGAGAGGGTGGCCTTTGGATTTAAGAAAACGGCGAAGCCTTCTCCGAAGCCAGATGGGGTGTGGGGGAGCTGACCGCCGAGGAGAGGAGGGGACTGGGTGACGAACAGCTCTGCAGACTGTAATGCGGTCCCTGGACCACAAGGAAAGGTGGCATCAGCCCGTGCTGTGCACATGCACACGATTTACCTGCAGGAATTCGATAGTGATTTCTGCCTGAATACCTGATTCAAGAAGGGGATGCTTCGTAAATGTGATGCCAAATTTGAAAAAAAAAGGCAACGCCTTTGTATGGAAGCGTGTTTCCCACGAAAGGCAGGAGACTGGCATCACCTCCTTCCACGCTGTGCTAAGTGGCATTTAGAAGAGGACACACTAAAACGCTTAATGTGAGACTTAAGAATTGGTAAATAGGGAAGAAAAACCTACTTGTAACATTATTGAAGAATACATTCGAAATGGCTTCGTCTGGTGGTCAAGATGAGTAAGAGACGCAGAGTCTGCTCGCCATGGCCTCCCCTGACGGACACGTGGGACCAGAAGTCAGGACTCTGCGCCCGCAGTGCTGTCTGCGACCCGTGGGCCCCGATGCGCCACGCCCGCCTCCTGCTGAGATGACCCTGAGGGAACAAGACGCACCTGGAGTCAGGCTGCTGGGCGGTCAGGGGCACCTGAGCACAGACCAGCCGAAGCTGCAGCAGAGGAGCCCGCGGCTCAGGTGAGCCTGGGCGGCGCTGTGCCCCGGCACAGGGCATCGTGTCTGCGGAGCACTGAGGGCCAGCGGATGCCCCCACCCTCTGCCATCCCAGGCAGCAATGTCAGAAGCAAGGCCCGAAAGCACCACAGTTTCCTGGCAATCTGAGAGCAGTGCAGAGCAAAGCTGGAGGGTCTTGGTAAAGGTGGGAAGCAAACGACATCTCAGCAAGTTGCCAGGAGAAGGAAAGGGACTAACAGGGAGCGCATGAAGGGGACCCTCCCCTCCCGGAGGCAGAGATGCTGCCCTGGCAGGGGTGGGCCGCACAGTTTCAGCTGTAACCGGCATTGAAGGAGCAAGACCAAGGCTGCAGTGCCGGAGGGACGGGAGGGGAGGGGAGGCGATTGGGCACTCTGCGGTTGAACATGACTGCTGGAGTGAAAACTGCACCTGCTGCTACAGGAAGGCACCAGCCGCTTAGAGCAGCAAGGAGGAGGCTGAAGTCATGACCCGGGAGCCGGGGCAACTTCGTGATGCCAGCGGCCATAACCCTTGGGGCCCAGGGAGCCGGGCGCAGTTCGGGACGCTCCCCCTGGGCCAGCATCTGCTTCAGGTCCGGGGGGCCCAGTACCGCGGACTTGCAAGCAACAGCCCTGGAGCAGCTCCTGGGTCCTGTGTCCATGACTGTTTGCAGGGGGACGAGGCCTAAAGACAGAAGGCAGGTCCCCGCTGTGGGCCCAGCGCAGACGACACAGGACGGCGCGCACTTTCCCAGCTGCTCGGGATCCAGGGAAGCCGCAGGTATGGGGCACAGGGGTTGGGGGGCGTGTGGGCCACTGAGCGCGCGGCAGACTCGGGGACTTGGGGCACAGCAAACAAGCCGTGTCCGGGGCTGTTGCCATCTGGAGAGGGCGTGCGATGGCCCAGGAGAACAGCACAGTCCACTGGACCCCCCGGCTGGCGTCCCTGCCTCCTCCCGTCCTGTCCACGTCCCGACTCGCAGCAGAGCCAAGGGCGGCCGGCCCTTCACCAGCGTGTGAGGATCTCGGGACAGGCAGGGGCCATGCACACCTGTCTGTGCCAACGCCGTCCTGTGCAGACACGCTGGCTCGAGAGACGTGGTGAACTTATGGGAATTCAGGAAAGATAAAACCACTAATCCCTCCACAATATTCTGCATCCTGACACCGGATTACTTACAGCGAGGGGCGAGGGGCGATGGACTCCCTGCGTTAATCCGAAATTTGTCCGCTGTCGTTACGTCTGAAGAGTCCCTTGTGCCTGTACAGTGTGAACAGGTTAGGGAAAAAACAGGATGTAGGATTTACTTTTCTTCATACAATAAAAGTGACATATGTATATTATAGGAGGAAAAACATAAAAATATGAAAAGTCACAATCACAGTTTCTAAAGAAAGCTGTTGTTTTTGTTTTTTTATATCTCATTTAACATTCTATCGGATTGAGGTACTCTGTAGGTGTGCGCACATTTTCCTCTCTCTGTCCATAGTGGATAGAGACAGATAAAGGGCAGACAAATAGACACAGACATATGTATCTATATCTACATCTATATCTATCTATCTATATATCTATATATGATGGATGATAGATGGATATGGAGACACAGACAGATAATGGTAGACAGATGACAGATGAGAGATAGATGACTGATGATAGATAAATGGATAGGTAGATAGAATAGCATTTTATATGTATACATATATTTGTGGAGGATACTTAGAGAATTGAAGGGCATTGTTTCTTCCTTTCCCTCACTTTCCTTCTAACCAAAGCACCATTTAAAACACAGATCTGTGACGGGAGCCGGCGGTTCCAAGGGCAGGAGATGGGCAGCTGGGGCAGACTCGGGCCTGTCTCTCAGTCCCATCTTTAATCGGTAATTAAGGGAGCTGCTGATTCATTCTATGCGAGTTTCTTTCTTAGCAGCCTGCAGCCATTCTGCCAGGTCAGTGATTTATTCACGCTACCGACTTGGTCTGAAACCCTCGTGTGGGATCCTTTTCAGGCTCAAGAGGCTCGTTTTCAGGTGAGAATGATCTGAGGGTTCAGGACTAAGCGTGCCGAATGCCTCCCGTGTTCTCCAGCGTTGATGGGAGCCCGGGACACACGCGGGTCCCTCTGAGCATGTGAAAGCCGCGTTGCGGGCGCCACGAGTGAGGTGCTCCCGGGAAGCAGCCCGCTGAGGTCCGTCGCTGACTTGTTCTCCCTTCTTTAGTGTCCGCCCAGCGTGTTCGTAAAGGTGGCGAAGCCACACGGCTGTCAGCGTGGGTCGCGGTCACGCAGCCTGTTCTGCAGTCACAGGGCGTCGCGGACGCTCCGTGCTGGGGGCACCGCGCAGGCCCGGTCACTTCGCTTGTCTTCCCTTTAACCAGAGAGGCGCTCGTGTGGACTCGCGGGAAGACAGCGTGCACGGCGGTAGATGCAATTCCTCGCGAAAGTCGTGATCGTCACAAAGTATCGAACGTGGCACGTCCAGGGGAGCAGCGGTCAGGTCAATCGCTCTGAAGGACAGAGGCCACTGAGCCTGGGTTCAAGTCCTGCCCCGGGAGGGAAAGAGCCAGTGTGAGCAACGCAATACAAAGAAATAAAGTGCTTCCTCTTCTCTCTTCCTGCCTGCTCGCCTTCAGTCCCACTGCACCTGTCCTGCAACAACAACGAAAAAGAAGCAGGTTCCGTGCCTGTGACCAGCGTCACAGCAGAACAAAGTTCCGTCCTCGGGATCGCCAGGCACTGGCGCCTTCTTTTCGGGCAGGAAGCAGTGAGCGTGGGAGTCGGTGCACAGTCCGTCTCGCTCCCTGTCCGCTCTGCACGCGAGCACGTGGCGTGACTGCTGCAGAAGATGGCGTTTCGCAGAACGTACGTTCACGCGCGCACGTGAGTGTCCATGTGCACAGATCCACACACATGAGCGCATCGTGGTTGCACCTGAAAAACTGACATGTCTTCATGGAGAACATCTCGGCGAGCTTCCACGGCATGAGTGTGGGCACCCGCTTCACAAATGAGAGAAGACAGGCCCCTCTGCGGTCACCTGGTCGTTTTGTCCTGCCTCTGCACTCAGGCGTCGTCTGGACCATCCACCAGCGTCCATCTCAGGCGGCGAGCGTCACTTCCTCAAGTCCCAGCCTTGACATCTGCCCCCATGGTGTGCTCTCCGGCCCCCCATGAGCGTCGTCCCTTGGGGTCACTGGTCCACATGTCGCTGTTACAAGCCAGAGTCAAATTCATTCACAGTGACGACACTTTGTGATCATCAGCACTTTTCTCTTTAAGCTGAGATGCTTCTTCCATTAAGGCAAGATCCCCATGGATGACGTGACAACTGTCTCCAGAATTTACCAGGACACAGATCCCAAAGTCGCCCTTTCTCTTTGGTCTCAGACTCTCACTTCCATTTGTGTTTCTCCTTCACTTTGTCAGTAGGAAGTCGCCCCCCGAGCAGCTCAGTGTTTGTCTCGTTCATTCCAAGACTCTCCACATCGAAGCCGTGGGGCCTGCAGGACTGCTGGACACTAAAACAAAAGGCCGTGCTTGCTTCTGGACGTTAGAAATGTGCCGACCCGGATGTCTTCTTCCAGAAGTGGGATGCATCTGGGGGTCAGCTGCGCTTGCGAGCTGTGTCCCTGTGCCCTGCAGCCTGCTGATAGGAGGCATCGGCTGACTTCGTCCCAAGAGAAAGGGGGCCGCCCGGTGACGCTGCGCAAACTCCACGTCTCTGGAGAGAGGGGCTGTTCTCTCCGGGAAGCATAAATGGAGATGAAGCCCACGTGTTCCAGAAACTTGTCCAATGACAGGTCACTAGAGACAGAGTGAAAATAAACCCATGCTGGCTTTTCGCCTCTGGGCCAAGTCTCCCGTCTCCCGTTCCCGGTCAGGGGGTCGCCCGCTCTGTCACCGCGACTGTCCAGGGCTGAGTCCCCGCCGGCTCAGGGAAGCCTGGGCAGGGCTCACACTCACGTGAGCATTCTAATGACTGTCCTAATGATGACTCAGTGCCACCAGCGGGCATGTTTTATCACTAACAGTTCCAGCGACAGCACATCACGGCTGGAAAGCCTCGGGGACACCTGCCGCTCTGGGGATGGTTTTCATTTTGCTCCAAGCTCACTGGACATAAGTTTGCAAATCCAGTGGACAGCACCTCCTGTGTCCTTTCCAATCTTTAATGTTCCCTCTGAAACGCCGCCTCTAAAGAAAGAGGCCTTTCACGCCACTCCAGCGGCCAAACCCCGCGGGTGCTGACCACGTCGTGGTGCTCTCCAGGCAGCCGTGCTTCTCGGCGTCCGTCGGGCTCAGCGGCCCCCACACATGGACGTCTCATCTGGGGCTGTCGGTCCCGACAACAGGCCCTTTGTCCCCACTCTTCCAGGCCCACGCTTGTCAAGGACTCGCCAGCGGTTGGAGACGGTGTGGCTGTCTGTACGAGAGAGGTTTCACCAGATATTTCCAGAACTTGCTAAAGAGATTCCGACCCCTCAGCCTAATGAGAAACAGGCCGAGGAGAAGAGAAACCTGTCTGTCCAGCAGTCTGGTGAGAAAACGTGCTGGACATGCCGCCCCCCAGGCCTGAGGGTGAAACCAGCACCCGCTGAAACTCTTAGACTTTCTCTTCCATTTAAACCCTCACTCCCAAAGCGAGATGGCGCAGAGACAGAAGGGGGACTGGGTTTTCTTCGGTGGAAGGAAAAGGTGTTTCTAACAACATGTCAGCAGCAGCCTGCTGGGCGTTTTGTTTCTGTTTTCTCCGTAATAAGCTGGTCAGAAAAACACGTGGGTCTCTGGACTCGCAGGCTGCCCTGCGTTTCTCCAAACCTGAGAGCGATTCGTTTCGTGCTCATTTTTCTGTATGGCGCCTAACACAACGATTCGTCCTGCAAACACGGTCAGTGTCTGCCAGAGTCACTGTCCTTTACTCGCGGGGTTTCGGGCGGTGCTCACGGACGATGAGTCTCTGCACAGTTCCCTGCGCCTGGTGTGCTCTGTGCACACCGCGAAATAAAACGTGCTCCGCGCCTGTCTCGCCAGCCGCCTGCCACTCGTCTTCGCTCCCGCTGCGCCCCTCCTTCAGAGGAGTCCTGGAGTGGAATTAAAGTGCTAGAGAAGCGACTGCAATTAAAAAGCTAAGCACAGCATTTAAAGAATTCCTCCCAACCTTCGAGTTCTGTTCAGAAAGTGTTGCATCGCTTTCCTCAGTCATTTATTCCACAGCAGTGATATACTCAGCCGCATACAGACTCGTGGGACGGTTCTCACAGGGATGCATCTGAAATCAAAGAGAAAGAATTGCAAACATTAACCTGAGCTCCTCCATCAGCACCTACTCGTGCCGTGGATTTGCCTGGATGTGGCACACATCTCTCTGCAGAGAGCCAAAGCAAACTCATGTGAGAAGACACGGATTTTTTTACATTTCTGGAGGAATTTCCTATAAAAACATGAATCTAAGCTTCTCAGAGCTGTTCTTCAAGATGATGTCCTTCCTGAAGGACATCTGGCAGGTGGCTTTGGTCACTCCTCTTATGAAAACATTTCCCACAGGAATTGATGTGGTTTGAAGCTTTCAAGTCTTTCAAATGGTGTCATTGACATCTTGATTTTCTTGGACTAAAGCCAGAGATTCCAGAACACCTAGCTGGCCGCCTTCTGGGCAGGGAGAGGGCACAGCACGCCGCCTCTGCTGAGTCTGCTGCATTTCCTTCCAGGGGTGCCTTGAAGCTCTGCCCCTGGCTCTAGTGAAGAGTGTGGGTGGATGCGTTGGTTTGAGAGAAATCATCACGACCCTCGAAGGAAAATGGAAAGTATCAAGAGAGACTGATGGGAAAGCTAGAGCATCTTCACACGCCCAGGTGGACGAGTTTCTAAGCACGCACTTGGCCAAGAAGCCCTGCCTAGATTTATGAGAGGTGAGCAGAAACCCTGTTCTTCCACCACTGTGAGCTCCCCACTCTGCAGGGGAGAGAAGAAGGTTCTGGAGGATGATACCCATCTGAGATGAGTGGCAGAAGTTAGCAAGTGTGTGAACGGGTCACCAGAAAGCAAGTCTCCGGCCTTGCACACAGGGAGAAAGTGGCCCCAGGCAGAGCAGGGCATGTCTGGGAGAAAGGAGACAGAGTTCAACGTAGCAGGGAGAACCATGGGCAGAAGCGGGAGGGCAGACACGGCTTTAGTTTTTCTGAGCTCTTAGTGCTGCCCTGTGTCCTCCCCGACTCAACGAAGCTCAGCTGTTTACGTGCTCGTGTCTTTGAAAGATATAAACGTGATAAGCCAGTCCTGCCTTCTCTTCTAATAAGGGCCATCGCCACTCTTCCCTTCATCCCCAGGAGTAAACTGAGGCATGAAGTAGTTAAGTAACATGCCAAGGTCACTCAGTCATTACAGGGCAGAGCTGGGATCTGATTAAGTCACCTGCTTTCAGAAATCACCACTGCACACGCACATAGTCCCCCTTTTCGTGGGCCTGTGTGTACGGCAGGGTTCCATCCGTGTACCGTGTGGGAGGCCTGCAGGCAAATGCTCAGACAGAACCTACGGCTGTAGGTTTGACACTTGGCAGCGGCCGGAGACCCCGGGCCTGGGCCCACCCACCAGTCCTTCAGCCCTGCGTTCCCAGCCCCTCGGCACCCTCCTGGAGGGAGGACGGTGTGCAGCCTCCCCTCCCACTCTAGTGTGTTTCTCTTTTCCCTGCTTGCCTGGCCCGGGCCAGCTCTCACTCCAAGACAGTGAGTCCTCCTTATGCTTCTGCTCATGGCGCAAATCGTACTTGCCTGCGGAAGTTTCCACAGAACATTTCCAAGAAAAAGAATAGTTCTTCCAGTCTCCCAAAGTATCCTGCATGCTTCATGGCTGCAGTAGCCACATTCTAAGAGCTATGTTTTCACAACGGCTGTGAACTTTCAGAAGATCTGCTGCTCATCTGGACCGCCCCGTCCCATCGCTCCTCTTCTGCTTCCTGAGGACCCAGCCTCCTAATGCCCCAGCTCCCGTCCCCCTCCAGGCTGGAAGACTCCAGGCTCCACATGCCGCCAGTTAGCAGAAAGGACTTTCTGCTTTAAGCTATACCGATGGAGAAAAAAAAATTATTGTCTAATGTTTTGACATTTCCACTGTCTGAAATAATCTGGTAGCCTGGAAATCGGCTCTGTTGCACTTCCGTTTTGTGACTTTCTAGAACAAACTGGAGCTTTTTCTTGTTCATCAAAAAAGGACACATTTACCTGTTATGACCTTCCTTTAAAATATGGTTCTTCCTCACTCTCCAGAATGAGGACTTGACAGTCAGGCTGTACTTTGTGTTTTGAGGGCACGAAGGTTTGGGAGAATAAAATGACATCTGTATTATCTTGCATACATGTCAAAACTGTCCATGGCATCTAGTGATTAAAATAGAATGACTGAAAAATGTCTTGACTCATCATTTTGGTGATTGAATAACAATACATTTCATTTTAAAAGTAGCCAGAATTTAATCAAAGATGAAGACATAGTTTCTGCGGAGCATGAACATCATCAATTATCCATCTATTTATTATTTCACCCAAATCCTGTTTTAATCCATTGGAAGCTTGGGAAAGGTCAGCACCAGGGCAGGGATGGAGATCTGGTCACCGTGGTCGAAGGTGGTCAATACTCTGCTCAAATGTTTCCTTTGGACAAAGCTGTTAAGTCCTTATTGCCGACATTCAGCTTCTTAAACAGGGCTCAGTGGTCACTGAGCTGCTGGCGGCCTCAGTAATTAGAGTCCTCTACCCAGTCTCCCTGAGGAGGACGGCGGACAGGAGTGCGGCCCAGCCTGGTCTCTGTGACCTGACCGGTTCACGGACGCTCCTGTGAACGGGCCACTTGTCTGTCGCCTGCAGGTGCGTTCTCGGACCTGCTTCAAAGTTCCAGACAAACTCTGGTGGATATTTGAAGCTTTTCTCTGGGTTGCTCCTTCCACATGCCCGAAGTGAACCTCCCAACCCCCCCAGAGTTTGGCAAATCCTAGCAGTTGGATAAAAGGGATCAGGTGGGCAGTGAGGGGTGACTGGACGGTTGGTGGCGAACTCAGGTCTTCACGTGCAGATGTTGATTAAGGGCGGCGTGACTCTTAGACCTGGGTCACGCTATATAGTGCAATGTTCTTCAGTAAAATTAAAAAATAAAATAAGATTCACCCCAATTAAAAAAGCGAAAATGAAGGGTGCTTCATAACTCAGTAAGTGACTAGAATCTGCAGAGCTGTAAGTGCCTTACCTTCTGCTTGCTTAATACGAAGTGTGACCATGCCCTGATTCTGCTGTCACACCTATGAAGTCTCCAAAACGTCCATCAGACAGTCTCTGGGCTTGTCTTTCCACTTGCAGCTTGGAACTCAGCAGCCCAGAGCCTGGTCACCACTGGCAGAGGCCAAGAGCCCTGATTTACTCACCATCGACGGCACCCCTTTTCCTCCCTCATCACTGGACACCTGCCATGCGCCCCGGTGAAGACCCCTTGATGCTTTGCCTTGACTCTCCTCCCAGGCCGACTGCTGGTCTCCCTGAGGCTTGGAGTCCTGTCTACATTGAGCAGCCACTCTTGCCTTCTGAGGGTCCCCGATACAAAGGTTCAAAAACACCTCCTGGATAAAATCAACATTATAAGGATCGCCAGGTGTTGGGACGCTAGACTTGCTACTGAAATGGGAATGGGCTGCTCTTTGGATTCCCATTAATATTCATATATTAAGGGACCAGAAGACAGCTCTTGAAGGGAAAGCGAGTCATGGAAAGAGAATCCCTTTGCACAGGGCTGTATAACGGTGCCCAGTTCACTGAACACTCATCCGGATCAGTGGAAGGAACACAGGGAATTCCTTCTCTTCCATAAGATAATTTCAAAATGCCATAAATCATAAAACACCTATAAAAAAGAAAGCACCTTAGAGTCTAGTAGAAAAACTCACCTTAAAGACTTTATAACTTATATAAAGGTTATAAAACTTTATCTCTTATTTCACAAGAGAACAAAGATTTATCCTGTTTTTCTCACCATCTAAATCAATGTTGTAACGAGTAGATACAAATGGAATTTTACATGGAAGCCCAGAGCCCCCAAACAGAACATCCCTTCCTTCACACTGACATTTGATTAAATTAGGCTGACACGTTTACAGAGTAAGTTATTCCCTTGAAGGATATTCAGTATGTTAACATTTCTGATTTGAAGTATTAATTGAGGCGAACTGACTCATGGTGCAGAGAAATTTGCTAATCTGACATCCCATGGTTTCAAGCTCTGATTTTAGGAGGCCAATTACGGACGATGGGTCCTGAGCCAGCATCCTTGAAGCTCCTTAATTGACATTTCTGGGCCCCAGGTTGAAAAATCGAAGCGGTCTGTACCGGTGAGGGTGTTCGAAGTGGCTGAGGATGTATGTAACGTAGGGAGGCATTTTGGTAAAATGTCATCCAGGAGTCAGGGCGTGTGCACGGTTCAGATGAAGACAGAGAGGGCCTCCGAGGATGGACCCAGCAACTGTCCCCCCTCTCATGGGGTCACTCGCGGCACCACGCAGGCTGCCTCTTTCCTGAAGGTTATGGTCTCTTCATCTGGGACAGGATTCGGGCACAGAGCGAGAATAGGAGACACTTTTATCAAGAAAGGGAGGGGCATGAACAGGACTTAATTAAAGCTACTTTGAAAGCAGAGAGCGGACACAGACGTCGTCTGATTTTTCAACAACTTTCACCTGCCAAATGTCTCTCTAATACATGATTAGATTGCATAATCAGTGCGTGTTCTTTCTGTGGGACCCAGAGTTCACTGCCTTACAATGAGAAGAATGTGCCCTGATTACGTATATACACGAGGGGGAAAGAGGAGCCTATTTAACTCTTGTGAAAACTGTTCAAATTTTGTTATCCTTCTTTCTCTGTGTCAGCTTTCTATCTTATCCTATCCTATCCTATCCTATCCTATTCCATCCCATTCCATTCCATTCTGTTCTATTCGTGTGTTTGTTTACTCGGTCATGTAATATCTTCAAGTTCTTAGAATTAGCTGTAGTGTTCTAATTTATTTTTCGTGGTTGTGGAGACCAGAAGCCCACGATCAGGGTGTCCACACACTGGCCATCCCCAGAGTCTTCCACCAGCCTCATAAACTGTTGTCTTCTGCGTGCCCTTGTGGGATGGATAGGGTGAAGGAGCTTTCTGGGGTCTCTTGTTGAGGACTTTGCCCTCATAACTTAACCACATGCAAAAGTTTCCCCATCTAATACCATCCTCTTATGGATTAGGATTTCAATATCTGCATTTTTCGGTGGCAAATTCATCACTCCATAGTTATCCATGATCGACTTCCTGTGTGAGATGATATCTATTTGGATTTTGAAAGAAGTCTTTTGGGGAAATGGAAATAGACAGAATATAGAGTCAGAGATTTGTGCTTAAATCTACTTCTGAGTCAGTCATCTGTCTTTTGAGAAGAAATCTCCTTTTCTTATTCTCCAATGCCTACAATCATATAGATAGATAGAGATGGACATAGATAAGATAGAGATGGACACAGATACTGATATAGACGATATAGATATACAGAGAGAGACAGAGAGATAGAGATAGAGAAAGAGGCAGCTGTAGAGAGATAATATGCAGATAGAGAGATAGAGCTAAAATACAGATAGGGAAGATACTGATATAGAGAGATAGATACAGATATAGATGAGAGAGAGAGAAGACATAGACATGTGTAGCTAGACAGGGCGGAGAGGGAGGTGACCGAGGGAGCGGGAACCACTTCCCGGGCAGGTGTGCGCTTGAGCATGTGAGCTGGACGCAGAGCCAGGGGGTGGGTGAGTTCTGAAGACTGTACGGCAGGCTCAGCGGTACTGTCCTTTGGAACGTGCGGGCCAGCAGCAGCCACCGTGGGGAAGGGAGAACATTTCGACAGAGGCAGACGGCGCGACCTGGAGGAGAAGGCCTCAGGAAGGGCGGGCTGGGGTGAGACTGCAGCCTCTGCATTCGGCGGCGGCCAGTGAGGCTGAAACGTGAGGAGGGGGCGGATGGAGAGGACTCGCTGCCAGCTGGTGACAGAGGTGGCGGAGACAAGGAGAAGCCCACACCGGGTCTGCAGAGGAGAGCGTGCGGGCAGATCGATGCGGGAGGCGGTGACCCGAGCGCCCAGAGCAGAGCGAGGAGGGTAGGAGCGGGACTGGACAGTGGCAGCTGCCGGGCCGGCGGGGCCCCAGAGCAGCGCACGAGAGAAATCAGAGCGCCTCGTGGCAGCCTTGCGGGGGGTGTGAGGCCGGCTCAGGGACACTTCCAGAGCAGCTCATGCTTCCAGCCCGGCCCTCCGCTGGCCGCATATGTGGAGCGGGACCGGCAGCCTGTGCAGTGAGGCGCAGGTCGTCTGCTTTGGCCCGTGTCATTTAGCAAGGCCTGAGGGGTGTCCTGTGCAAACAGACCAGGAGCAAGAGAGAAAGCGAGGCCCGATGTGAGCAGACACTGGCCTGGCCTTCCGGCTGGCGGCAAAAGTGGAGGCAAGATTTGGGTTTCTTCTTCTCAGGAGATGATCCTTGGCTCAGATAAAATTCACGTGCAGAGGACGCTTGACCAGCGTCACCAGCAATCACAGGGGATTCCAAGTCACCACTGGTTGCTGCAGGCAGAAGCGCAAGAAGACACGCGCTTGTCTCCGTGGCCGCAGGGCTGGCACCGCTTGCCCACGAGGAGGCCGCAGATGCCCAGTTACCGTTGGGGGCTGGTGGGTCACTCCTCACAGGGGCACTGAGCACATTTCAGCGTGATGAATGCTGCTATCAGTAAAGTATTTTTATGGCAAAAGTCTTTTTCCCGGGCATGAAGTCCAAGTGATTCCTGCCTGCATGTCCTGACAGGGGCAGGCGAAGGGTCTGGCCTGCCTCGGGCGGGATCCTGCTCAGACGCTGGCCCCTCTGCCTCACCCAGCAGGAGGTGGGAGCCAGGGTCCGCCCTCCTCTGCAGCCCTGTTGGTGTAAACAGCTCACTCGACTATAGCCGCAGGTGACTTGGAACGTCCTCAGACATCTGCTGGAAATCAGGGTTTGGTGAAAGGGAAGAAAAGCAAGGAGCTGTTGCCAGAGAAGCCCTCTCATGTCAAGAGCCGCACACGGCCGCACGGCGTGCTCCCAGCTTCAATGCGCCGTTCGCGTGAGTGGGCCTCCTGCAAGGTGCAGACCTGACCTCGAAGCACTGGAATGAGCTGCTCTGCGCCCCTCCTCAGGGGAGTTCTGTGGCATCGAGAAGCGCTGAGGGGTTGAGAAGCGCGGAGTCTCAGCACCGTGAGGGGCCAGACGAGGGATCATGTACATTAAGGTTCTTTTTTGATTACAACTGCTTTTTTCTTTTTTTCTTTCTTTTTTTTAAAGAAAGGGAGAGGAGGAAAAAGCATCTAGGGAAGGAAGGATGAGGAGGAAGAAGCCTCCTTACTTAGTTTATTGTGTTTTTTAACCCTGGGCCCTGCGTTGTAAACCTAGGTCCTTGCATTTACATGGTCCACACGTGGGTGTCTTAGTCGCCTGGGCCTCCAGGGGGCGCCCCCCACCATTGTTCGTACCTGGAGGTGACACTTTGGTGGCTGTAAGAACTGGATTTCACACACAGAGGAAGCACTGCTGTTTCCAACAGAGCAGGCCGGGCTGGCAGGCTGATTCTGATATCACTACAATATTTAAGAAGTCTTTTAATCTTGAGAGCCCATTTCTCATTTATAATACAGAACCACCACAGTTTATTTCTGCTAAAGAGAGCTCTTCCAGCTGAGTGGGAGTTAAACTGTTACCTGGCCGAGGTTGGTGCGCGTGACGGTCCCGGGCCCACACCTCCTCCCGGCAGGGCTGCACCTGCACTCTGGTGCTCACATGGGGTTAGGGCTCAGTTTGCTGCTTGAATAACAAAGTCTGCCTCACTGAGAGGATGTCTGTCTTATCTGGTGACCCATGTCACCACGTGCCACTGAAAAACTTTAGGAAGAGAGTATAAACAAGTGGGCAAGAGGAGAACAAAGGAGAAAACCATCTTTTGGGATCAACCATCTCGTTAAATATTCACAGTATCGATATTGTGACATTAATGTAGAAATGAATGCGTGTGTCGGGACCATTGGCTTTCTACTTTCTTTATAGAAGCTCTGCTTTGAATTACAAACTATACATGAGCAAGTAGAGGCCAGATCGATGTTCTATGATATTCTATGCTGCCATCGGTACAAGGTCCTATAATGTTTTGGCATATGGTGAACACACTGCCCGAGGGACGGGCTCCAGGACAAGGTCCTCTTGAGTCTCCTTCACATAAGCCTGTTACACCAGGTCTCAACCAGAAGTGATTTTCCCCCAAGAAATATTTGGCAAAGTCTGAGGAATTGTTTTCCAACTAGAGATAAAGAGGAGTGATAAGTGTGTGAGAGGCCGGAGGACAGAAGTGATGCCGAGTTCCCAAGTCACTCACAGGAGAAACCCACCACGAAGGACGGCCCGGTCCCGAAGGCCACCGTGCTCTCTGTGTGCATCAGTGTCTGCCTGTCAGCTGCATCTGTACGTGCGTCTGTCCACGCTTTCTTTGTAGGCTAAGCACCATCCGGAGTTCCTGCTTTACATGTGTCCCCATTCGAGTTTCGCCATTGAGAGTGGGCATGTGTGACAGGGAGAGAGAGGTGCTGCTCCTCACAGGCCAGCTTGCGTGCACTCTTCCTTCTGGCCTCCTCGCGGCGGCCTGCGGAAGCTTCCAGAACGGACGCGCCGTGGTGTGCGCGGGACCCAGCGGACGAGTGCTCCCACGGAGTCCCACCGAATCTGGCACAAGTCTGAGGTTTCATTGGCTGTTTGCATATAATTGTATTATTCGGCTTCTACCAGGCTCCAGGATTTCCTGTGAACATGGGAAACAGAGTCAGTCGGCCATCTGCTCCGTCGTCGTCCGGTGTTTGCTGCCACCGATTTGGAAAGATGCAAAGTAGGGGGTGTGCCCATTGTCTCCAGAAAATAGCCACAGACGTGCAAATGCTGCCTGCGGTGTTGTCCACAGAGATTTTCCAAAACTTCGTTGGTCGTTTTTGCTAACAAACCTTGAGGACATTTAAATAAATCGACACTGAGTTCATTTCATATGTCGTTTCTACAAAGAGATGTCTCTCCATGGATGCCCACCGTTCGTAGGAGCTCTGCGGCCTTCACTGAACATGGATTTTCATGCGCTGGGTGTGTTCTGTGCCGCTGATTTGCAGAGACAGAGGTGACATGCAGTCAGGCGCACGCGCTCCCGGCGTCTTCCGCGTTGGTTGGCATCGTCCAGCTGGCGGGATAGGCGGTTGTTTGTATGGACTCCGGGCCTTGCGGCTCTGTCCTGGGCTCAAGAATCCAACAGAATCTGTTTTCTACTCAGTTACTGCTTCCACGGAGATTTCCCTGAAGAACCTTCTGGAACAGAACCCGGACGTCTTTGCCTGGCTGTCTCTGTTCTTCGGCACAGCTCACAATCATTCTGACATTGTATTTGTGTTTGCTTTTATTCTGTCATCTGTCTTCGCCTTTGTCCACGTATAAATGACCCGAGAGCCCAGCTATGTCCTGCGAGCTGCATCTCAGAAGCTCGTCTCCTCGGCATCGACTAAATGCTGAATAAAAATGTAGGAGTGAATGAATAAACGTGAGTGAAACTTCAGAAATGGTGTAGATATAATCAGCCATCATAATGGTTTAAATAAATCAACTGCTCACTCTGTGGCAGGCGCAGTTCTCAATGTTTCCTTGGCGGTCTCTCATGACCAATGGGGGAGGACGATTAGTGGTGCAGATTGCATTTTAGCAATGACATTTCCATGAACCTTAGGAATTTGCAGCCAACATTTGCATCCGGCGCTTTGACCTGGGAGCTGAGATCTTAACCTCGTAAGCAGTGCTGTGTCCTGGGCCGAGGATGCTGACCATCAAGTTAGAGTTGAGTAATATTTACCAATATATGAGCGGCATTAAAATTTAATTTACTTCTACAACTATTTAATGAGTTCTGCACACACCACTCGTGATGTGACAGTGATAGGAATTGGGACTTTATGTCTTTTCTATCTACTTGAAGACAAATGACCATGTCTGGTCACAAAGAGCTTCACTACCGACTTTTCTGCAGAAGCACGCACTGGAGTACGTGTGAGGATGTTTTGGGGTCCCAGTCACCCCACGTGCTTCTTCCCTGCTGAGCTCCAGCCTGACCCTGCTGAGTTAGAGTCTCTTCAGCTCAGCCGGGGCCCCGGCCATTCTGACCACACTGGCGGGATCACCGGGTAAAGAGCAGCTCTTGAAATGCACGACTGCATTTGCTGAGTTCCAGCAAGTGTGTGATGCTTGATGACGCCGGGGTGAAATGCACTACATATTTCTTTTCAAGCAATTTCAGCTGGCGATCGATTCACAGATGCAGACTGTACTCTCAATAATGTCCTTATTAGCATCGTTCTGCCAAGAAGCCATCCCCCCGAGTGCTGTGCTGTGTGTTTATGCTGTAAAATACACGGAGCTGCCTGCCTCCCATAAACACAAGCAGAAGTTTGGGGAACACAAGGGCATTTTAGGATTTACTGCAGTCAGTGCTATGTCCTCAAGCAGGACTGAGCACTCGAAGTTCCCTTGGAGGCGCTGAGATTCCTCGTGGGCTGCAGGTAGAGAGATGGACGCTTAGAACTTGCTGGAGCGTTTGACTTGTGCGTCTACAGAGATTCAATAATCCCTTTATCTAATCCCGTGTTAAAGTCCTTTAATCACTTGCTTCAATGCTTATCGCTGCCACCCCCACTGGAAGCCCCTTGATCTTTGTATTGGAAACTATATTTCCTCCGCTGCTTCGGGTTTGCTCAGTTCCGTACACAGACTGACAAGCCCTGGATTCATGTTTCAATCGGAGACAGTCAGAACGTGCTTCTTCTCTCGCACTGGAAGCAGACATGGCAGGAGGGGCAGCGGGGCCACTGACGGGATGGAGACCCAGTCGGCACGCTGCTGGGCACGGAGTGTGTGCACGGACACAGGGCACCGCCCAGCGGCTCGGGTGGGGGCCTGGCCCTGCTTCCTCACGTAGACGAGCAGCCTTCCGCACGTGCCACGAAGCGCTGGAGACTCTGTCATCTTTCCCTCCACAACTCGTTCGTAACAGGAAGGGTGCTCGAAAGTCCAGATGAGTGTGCACAAATGCGTGCGTGTTCATACGTGTGGTTGCCGTGTGTGCCCACACACGTGTGCTCCATGAGCCTGTGTCCATGCACACATGTGCTCACACACACAGCTGCAGTGTGCTTGTGTTTGCGTGTGCGTCCGTGTGCGTGTGTGGGGCCTGCGTGTACATGTGCAAGGGCCTGTGTGTGCACGTGTGTGGGGCTGTGTGTGCACGTGTGTGGCCTGTGTGCACATGTGTGGGGCTGTGTGTGCACGTGTGCGGGGCCTGCGTGTGCATGTGCAGGGACCTGTGTGTGCACATGTGTGGCCTGTGTGTGCACATGCGGGGACTTGCATGTGCTTTAATCTAACGCCTGGTGCTGTTGTTATCTGAAAAAATAACCATGTTTGGCCAGAACTCACATGTATGGATTTCCACAGCTCGTGGACGGTTTCCCTTCAGTCCACCTCATCTGCTGTACCAGCCAGTGCGTTGGTCTGAGTCAAAGCAGTTAGACAGGACGCGGTAGTTTAATCCCCTTTCTCTTAGTTGAAAGCGCAGCAGTTCGCCACACCGCCTGCCTCCAGCTCACTCTCCTTTGATCCCAAATCACTAAAACCAGCTGATACACACTGCCGCCTGCGGAGTCAGTGACTGGAAATGGAATTCCCGACATTAGCCCCGTTTCTTTCCATGGCAAGCACTCCAGTCACTGGTAGGCGGTGTCACTGGAGAGGACGCTCACCGTCTTTGACGGCGCCCAGGGTGAGAGCTGTACCCCATCAGCCGCTCTCCGCGGGGCGAGGAGGTGACTCGCCGCTCACTCAGGGCGCCGACACCACGCTGGGAAGCCGCTGGGGTCTAACTTGAACTGAGGCAGCGGCATCAAGTGTCCGTTCCCCCCATGCCTCACGCCCGAGAGAAACAAGCCAGGTCCCTGAGTGTCCCCAGCAGCGCTCGGCATCACGCTGTCTCAGCTCACGCCCAGGCCGCTCTTGGGCGACTGTTCCCAGCTGACCTGACGGTGTGCGTTTCCTGCAGCCGCTCTGAGGCGGGAAGCGTTCCTGAGACGAACGGTGGACGCTCAGAGTGGAGCAGCTGACAGGTGAGGATTGCGAATGCATGAAACCCACCCTGACTGCAAGGAGAGCGGTCGATGTGTGTCTCTCGGAAAAACCGTGAGCTTTCACGCACACCTCAGAGATCTGGATAACTGATCCCCCCAGTAATCCCAAACAATGGAAAGATTGAACCGAAATGCGAGCTAGCCCAGTGGATTTTACGGGCAGTCCGCGTGGGGCCAAGTCTCCTCTGTGCGGAGAACAAAGCCCGCAGGAAGTGCACGCACTGGGGCGGGCAGGACAGCGCACCTGTCTGGTCCGTGCAGACCTCCACTTGCGGACACAGTCGCGTGTGCGTGCGGACTGATGGCGACGCCGCAGTCACAGCACCACCGTCTCCCTCCATTCCCGCGGCACAGCATCATGGAATAAGTTTACCGATTTCACGCTGTCACTGTGACACAGAGTCGGTTTTGGCAAAAGCAAGGACTGATCCGCCCAGAGACAGGACCCCGTGATTCAGACAGACGGAGCACGCGTGCAGCTTGTTTTCTCTGTTAGAATCGAGTCTCTTTGATGTGACTTGGGGGGGCTTTCCCACAGATCTTGGGGACCCCACCCATTTGGGGACACGAAGTGGCCCTGAGCCTTGCTGGGGACACCATTCCCGTTTGGGGACAGACATGTACCCTGTGTCCTGGGTGGGCACTCTTCTTTGTGGGGGGCTCCACTTCATTTCACTTTCCATCAAGAGGACCTGAAGGGTCGGCCCGCTGCTGAAACCAGTGACTTCAGCAGGCGCTGCTGAAACACGCGGGGCTCAGCGTGGCTTCTCTGCTCTCTGCTTCATCCCCGTTTTTATCTGAAACCCATCATCAAGAGGTCGTTCCTTTTGTTAATGTCTTTCTAGCCTCCAAGCTTTCCTCTCAGGGAAAGCCATGTCTTTGGTCCAGCGACCAAGGCAGAGAATAAGGGCGTCTTCAGTCAGAGCCAAGCCAGACCAGAGCCGGCATTCCAATCGTCACTCAGCCACAGGCGTCTGGAGGCCACGGGACAGGCTGCAGTGGCCGTGACGGTAAATGACACCGATTTGTCACTAAGTGAAACTGTTCTGACGTTCAGATGCTTTTGCTGAGAGGAAACCGAGAAATGACAGATGCTGTCTTTGTAAAAGAGCTCAGACTCTTCGTGTGAAATCCCCACTGCTCCCCAGACAGGTTAAAGGTGACGGTGGGTGAGCCGGTGACCTGCGATCAGATGAGCTGGGCCCCAGTCCTGACTCTGATCACCCACAGGACACACAGCTGCCTTCCTGGGCCAGCTCCCTGGCGTCCCCACAGGAAACACGGCCATCCTCCTGGCAGGGCCTCGTGGGTCGTCACGTGGACCCTCGTGGGAAACGGCAGTCTCTGGGAAGTGCGTGCAGGGAGGACGAGAAAGTCGCTACCCCTCCCTGTGTGAGTGTCTCCACACTGGTCCTAATATCAGAAGTTGCCACTCAAAGGCTCTGAGCTCCCCATCAGCACATCAGGGGCTGGGCGAGACGGCCCTCTCCAGGAGGACTTGGTGTCCAGTCCAGTCCGGACCCCCGTGGGAGAACGTGCTGTTACCGCAGCCCAGAGTCCCACCTCCTGCGAGGTCACAGGAGACCTGCGCGGAGAAGAGGATCAAGAGGCGCCTGAGAGACTCGCGGGGCCTCCTGCAATCTGGTGCTGCCCTGGGCAGGCCCCTGAGGCCTGGGCTGCAGCGCCTCCAGGACGAGGTGTCCTCACTGGGCTGTGCGCGGGGCGGCTGAGGCACTTTCTCTGACCGCTGTCAGGACAAGGGGCTCGCCCCTCACTGGCCACAGCTGCCAGCCACCGCTCCCCGCCTGGCTGGGTTCCTGGTGACGCTGCCAAGTCTGGTGACGATGCCCACTTCTGAGGGGAGAATGCTGGTCATCGAGCACAGTCACGGAGGACGCGTGTGCTTCTGCTGCAAGATCCGAGTCACCGACCAACACCGTCCCCGGCTTGGGGCCTGGGGAGGGTGCGGCTAGGCTGGAGGACGGAGCAAACTGGGGCGCCCTGGACGGTAGTAACTGCTCATGCAGCTGCGCTAGGAAAAGCTCTCCCGACGCCGGAGGATGCGTCCCAGATGCAGGAGTCCCTGGCGTGTTTACGGGAGGAGGTACTGCTTCCTCATCAGACAGGAGGGGCTTCTCCGGCCGTGAACTGTGGACGTGGGAGGAAGACAGGGGAGTCGGCGGGGCCAGAGTTTGAATCGTGGCTTAAACGTTCAGTTGGCGGACACGACGCGCTACTAAACTTTCTGTTTCTGATTTTACTCCAAACGAGAACAGTGCTTTGCAGCTCCGGGTCGCCTGAGCCTTGCACAGTCAATGCGCACAAGTGCCAGCGAGTTTCACGGGCAACGAGACTTCTCACGCGTCAGGACTTCTTGATCCGTCGCCCCGGTGGGCAGACGGGAGACCCTGCCAAGAACCGGCTCGCTGTGGTTATTTCACAGAAGCAGAGCGTGCGTTCAAGAGGGCGTTTAGTTCCGCGGCCGTAAAACACGCCGTGACCTCTGAAGGGGCTCGCTCGCTTCCACCTGCACAGGATTCTGACCGGGTTACGTCTTTCTCGCAGCTGCTAGTGAGCGCGAGCTCGCACGTGGCAGGGGGTCTGGGGCTTTCGGCCGCTTCTCCTGCGAATAAAACGTGCTCCTGTTTTTACACTTGAGAAAGAAAACACGCGCTCAGCTGCCGCCAGCCTTTGTCCCGGCGGACGGCCGCTCCGTGCGCCTGCGTCGCGTCGCGGGGGCGAGCAGCTCCTTCCCGGTCCCCCAGGACCCAGAGGACAGGCCCTGCCGCCCATCCCATCGCGGCCACCGAGGGGGCCGCCTCCACCTGAATTAGGGACCAGCAGGCCGGCGTCTGCCCTGCACCCCACTTCTCCCCTGCTCCGTGGAATCTGTGTTTGATGAGCCAGAAAGAGGGAAGAGAAAGGCCCTGTGACCCTCCCCAGCGCTGGTGTCACATCTCATGTTCCAGGTTCCTTCTGGGAAGTGTGGTGTCACTGTGACACACGCAGAGCGCAGTGGATGAGACCGAGCCCATAGACAGCACATGTGCTTCTCGACAAGCTGTGCAGCAGGTGGCCCGTCACCTGAGCAGGGTCTTTGACGCTCCTGGGAAGGCCTGCTCTGAGCGGGCTCCTCCCGGAGAAAGAACAGGAGGCCCCTGGTGTGAACCTCAGCCCGTGTGCGTGTCCGCACCCCGGGCCACTACGTCTGGCAGCCGGCTGGTCCTGGTGCGTGTGTCCCTGCGGGACGTGGCCCGGAGCCCCTCAGAACAGATGGGCAGCAAGGGAGATGGAAGCCGCCTCAGGAGCGGTGTGCAGATCCAGGCCTGACGCTAAAGTACCAGTGCAGAGCCGGCGGGGGTCCGGCCGGGCGGTGTGTCCGAGGCCGGGACGTGGTCGGCACGCAGATTGCGGACGGCGCGAGGCCAGCGCCCTTCCCCGCACGGCCTGGCTCTGCGAGCAGAGACCGCGCTGTGCTCGGACCGGGACCCTTGCTCTGTGTGGGACGGACGGTATCATCAGCTTAGGCAGGTCGTGCCTTTTAAACACATTAATGTGTTGCCTTGAATGGGTGGAAGTGAAAATTATGATACATTATTCACTCTAAGAAAATTGCCTTAGCTCTTACCCCATAATGTCTAGTAGGACAAGAATAATCTCCAGCCAAGGTATCGAGCACTTACTGCATTTTATATTATTTTCAGTAATAGTGGCAATAATAATGAGGAGGGGGAGACGGAGGAGGGAGGACGAGAAACAGGAGAAGGGAAGAAGGTGTTTAAATGTCCCTAATGAGATGCAGTACATCTATGTATTTATTAAAATCACACATGAATGCAAAGCTTTTATAGAAAGAGGTAATGAAACCATATGAAAGATGCATTATTACAGGAAGGGTGAATGATTAAGGTAGTAAGTACTTGGAATGCAGAGGAAGAGGAAATTCCATTTCTTGCAAAAAGGTAAGAGAGAATCAAAGTCTCGGGTGACATTGTGTGAGCCTGAGTGAAGGACACGTGTGCCTGAGAAGTGCGAAGGCGGGACCCTGCAGGGGGCGCTGTGGGACCCTTAGGGCTTCCTGCCCTGAATTCCCCAGGTGATGCCGGGGTGGTGCCCGGGCGGTGGAGGCCTCCAGTCCAGGAGGAGGAGCCATCTGTCCAGTGGGTTTGGTGCGGTACAGGCACAAAGGGGCCACAGAGCAGGCGCATGGAATTCCTGAGACTGTCCTGTGAGGGGCTCTGGTTAATGACGCTTCTGATTTAACATGAGCTGTTAAAGAGAATCACTGCATTTCAGCCAAATTACCATACCACTAAAAATGTTCATCAATCTGTCAGCACTGGACCTGCAACTCGAGCCCTGTGATGATTTAACTTTCCTGCAATATTCCATCTTCTTCCCGTAAAAGGGAGATAAATAACTCAAGTGCAAACGGAAATCCTACAACTCTGTTCAGGGAGTCACTTGGAGTCCATGGTCTCTGCGCCCTGATCAGAAGGAGCCGCTTAGCAGAAGAACATGGGCGGAAAATCCAGGCATTCTGCCTGAGCAGATGGAGTGTGTGGCCATTTCTGAAGAGGAAAAAATGCCTGAATTTAATTAGAAAGCGGTTTGACAAGCTCCTTTCCTTTGGTGGCATAATTTTGGAGACAATCGGGATGAAGTGCTCGTGAGTGTGTGTGTGTGTGTGTGTGTGTGTGTTTCTTACAAAGATACACTAGGAATATTCTCTCATTTTCTTTTTTCCCTCACTTTCTATGTCGGCTTCATTTTAGGCGCTCAGAAACGATATCGCTTATGCACGTTTTTTCCCAGACTTGTGGCGAAGGCTGGTCACCTGCGTGATCCTGTCTGCTGGACTCCCACTTGGCGTGAGGCAGCTTAGCTGGTGGCAGGCCCCAGCGGACCGTAGCCGGCCTCGCGGGCACATGCCCCGCAGCGCCCGGCGGCTCGTCTGGTGCCCGCGGGAGGAGACGCGGTCCCTGCAGAGGGCAGCTGGCAGGCACGCGGCTATTTTATGGGGTTATTTCAGAGGCACAGGCCTTGGCCTTGATGTAAATAAGATGGGGAGCTAATGACAAAGGAGTCACCCTTAATCTCCAGCAGGCGTGATGCTGCCCAGCCCGTGTCCACAGGGAGAGAGGGAAGGAACTGGGCACAGGACGCTCCACGGCGGCAAGCCTCCCTTGACGGCGTTTTCAAGAAGAGGATTAAGTTATGAGAAACTAGTAGGGGTGCCTCAAGCAGCAGTCTTTTGTATGCAAAATGGATCTAAAACCAATTCCGTATCTTCAGGGTGAGCGGGTTAAGAATAATGACTTCCGTAGAGAGCCTGGTTGGGAGGTGCCAGGGTCAGCACAGGTGAGACTTCTGCAAACAATGGGTGGGTCCTCCAGGAGCCCAGCCTCTGGGCCGCAGGCAACAGCGGGACTCTCTCTCCATGCGGGACCTGCTGTCATCTGTCCCTCTGCTTGTGGAGACCTGTCCCTGTGGACTGGAAACACGTGAGGGGGGGGTGATGGTCTGTGACGGTCTGACAGCTCCTTCCACTTCAGGTGACAGGATGAAAGGGCTCAGGTGTGGCGCAGCACACTCTGGAGACCCCCGAAAGCAGAGACAGAGGACCCGTGTCTGCATTCAGTAGCTCCAGCGAGGGACAGGCCCCAGGGCCGGGCTCGGGGGCCAGACAGCGACTGCTGCAGACTGCTCCCCAGACGGTGGGGCCAGGGAGCTGCGACAGGAAGAGAGAAAGCAGCTAGAGCATTAGCAGGGCTCTGGGGAGACCCTGCTGCACCCCGAAGAGGAAAAGGGGCCCACAAGGGAGTGGCTGGACAGACTGTGACAGCACCTGCACCTGCAGGAGGAGAGCAGGGTGCAGAAGGGAAGCACAGAGCAGCCTCGTGCCCGGCGACAGAGGCCGTGTGCAGGCCTGAGGCAAGGAGGCCAGTGTCTCGGTGAGGACACGCCGGTGGGGTCACAGCCTGGGCAGGCTCTGTGCCCGGGGCCGGTCAGGCGCGTGGGAGGCAGCAGAGGGCAGTGTCTAATGGGGTCCTGGCTCTAAACCTGGAGAGAAACGGAGGTTCGAGGTTTGGGATCCGTAGGACTAACAGGGAGAGAGACTGTCCAGAGAGGACTGCAAATCTTGAAGCAAGTGATTCGAGGCTGCTGCTCCCGACGGAGACGGTAAAGGCAGAGGTTGTTTGGGAGGCTGGGAACTCCGCTCCAGATCTGCTAATTCCGACACTCGTGGGGCATCGTCACAAGCCGTTCCTGGTACCTGGCCTGGACCCCGACTGAGGCTGCCCAGGTGGAAGCTGGCACTTCGGAGCGAGCAGCACACAGGTGGGGCCTTTGAAGAGAAGGGAGGAAAAGAGGACAAAACTCCGGACTGAGCTCGGTGGAAGAAGAGGAGTCAAAACGCTAGTCCCTTCAAAATTATCGGGAAGATTCAGGAGAAGGCAACGCAAGAACAGAGAAGCAGTAGCGGAAGTGGAAGCGGAGGCGTGTGAAGTCGTGGGGCCCCAAACAGCGTTTCAGAGGGAAGGTGGGTCGGCCGGTGGTGCCCGTGGTTCCTGAGAGCCGGTCAGAAGAAGGGCGGAAAACGTCTTGAATCTGACGCCAGGCGTGGGTCCTGGGATCTGACAAAAGCCACGTCAGTGCCTCTCACGGGAGCGGAGCCAGCAGGACGGGAGTCTGAAGGCTGCAGTGGGAACCGGTCTGGTATCTTGGGGACAGAGAGAAAGGCCCTGAGGGGCAGGGAGGACGAAAGGCACAAATCAGGATGCGAATTTCACTGTCCAGGCGGACGAGGCGCTCAGACACGGGGCGGTGGGAGGTGCTGGGCCCGCACATGTGAGGACGGCCCGTCGGCGCCAGCGAGGCCGGGAGGCCCGGGGCCTTGCCAGACGCGTGGGCACATCTGCAAATATGTGGCGCCGTGGTTTCCAAATCCACGAGGCTCTTGTTTTCCCTTCCTAAGACTCACCTTGGAAATACGTGCCTGCTCCTTTTCCTCTGCAGAGGCCAGAGCACCAGCAGGCAGCAGAAAGGGAACTCCGTCCACAGCGCATCTGCACTGGTGACCCTGGGTCGCTGTGGCGTGAACATCTGTGTCTGCAGAGGGAAGCTGGTGACTTAAAGGGTGAAGAGCATTCTTCCCCAGCTCCCGGGGACAATGCCAGCTGCCAGCTGCATCACAGAGCCATCTCCTCCAAGGCCACGTCCACTCTGGGGGCAGCCTGAACGAGTGGTGGGTCTGCGTAAGTGGACAGCCTGCCTCCCAGCCCCTCGTCACAATGCGAGACACTCTGAAGGACTCCTCCCAGCTTTCGAGCCCTCTGTCACATTTCTTAGAGCTTTTCTTGTGACTGTCACCACCCGAATTCTTTCTCCTAATCTCTCATTTGTCCTTTAACTGACCCGTGTGAGTCCTGAGCACCCACCTACAAGGTGTCTGTCTCAGAGTCTGCCTTGCAGAGAACCCCCTGGCTAACTGTCGCTGTGTCCCCTGAAGACAGCTTAAGTCGTAGCCCCGCTGTTCCCCGTCATCTCACACTGTGAAAGAGGGTCTTTGCAGATGTGGTTACCACGTGGGCATGCTGACAAGCCTGGCTTTCTGTGCCTGGGTCCTCCTCAAAGGGAAAGGTGATTTGCAGTCAGACGTGCAGGGACATACCACATGGTGACAGAGGTGCTGTCTGGAGTCATCCGTCACCACCACTATTTCAGGATCAAAGGGCCTTGTCCTCTGCTCAGAACCCCGGCCCTGACAACACCGTGAGTTTGGACCTGTGGTCCCCAGAACTGGGAACAAACACAATTTGCTCTCTGCGAGGTCGATCCCAGGACGCTCGCTGGTCACTCGCTGGGACCAGGAGAACAGGTGCTGGCGCTGGCCTGAGTGACGCTTCCTGCTGGAGGGTTCGCAGGAAAGGCCTCATTGGACACAGTTCGCCCTGCTCGCAGGGGAGGCGACTTGTGAGCAGCTCGGCTGGGGTGGACCAGGTCGGCATCTCAAGGACACGGACGGGAAGATGGAATCTGTCATATACTTGAGAAACACGGGCCGCTCGAGGTGACAGCGACAAGGGGATTCACTGGGATGGCTGGGAAAATTACCGCGGGAACGTGATGGAAGGCGGGAGTGTGAAGTCAGCCACAGGAGGATGGTCGAAGCCAGAGCCCTCTGTCCTGGGACACAGCACCACCTCCTGCGGCTGATGGCACGGAGCACAGCACCAGCACCGAGCAGGAAGGAGGCCGCACGAGGGACGAGGGCAGAGCTGCCGGTTTGGGTCAGTCTCTGAGAAGAGCTGCTGGATCTGAGGGCAGAGCGGGTCCCGCACAAGGTGAGGTGGGGACGCAGATCCGATGCCACTGAGGGATGCACCTGAGCCCAGATCCGCTGCTCCCTGGGACTGCCCCCTCCCTCCAAGGCGCCCGCTCCGATGAGACTGGTCTGCAAGGAAAAGCGCGCCCATCAGGAGCTCGGCCCACATCGTGTGTGAGCTTCAGGCCAATAGTTGGACAGCAGAGCCTGCCCAGAGGTGACCGGGGGACACCTTACAGCCAAGGCACGAGGCCCCTGACCGTGACAGCCTGGCTGGGTGAGCACACTGCCCCCCGAGTCTGCTGCCAGCCTCTTGCAGGCGTGACAGGGACAGCAGCGCCGGCCAGGGCGGCCCTCTCCTCGGGCCTGCTGCTCGAGCACAGCTGGAGAGGAGGCTGCCGTTTCTCCTCCAGCTGCGCTGGAGCCACAGTGCACCGTTCCCTTGTGTGCTGAGCAGGGTTGCGGCTGCAGACGATGGCTCAGGCGGACTGGCCTCCTGAAGGCCCCTTCCGGCTGCCCGCAGTGAGGGGTCTGAGCCGAGCCCCTCTCCTCCCCGATTTTAAACTCAGTGTATCACACTGGGGTGTTCCGTGCAGTTACGACGTGAAAGCCTTCTGTCTCCACTTGAAAATCCAAATGAAAAGCAAACGCTCGTATTACAGAGGAAACCATGAGACGCACGTGACAGCGGGGACCCCATCATTTCCTGGCTCTTCACGTGACAACGGGAGGTGCTTAGAAAGAGCCCAGCAGCCCCGTGTGATGCGAATCCGAGGATGACGCTGAGGGGTGTTTGAGCCGTGTTTGCTGTGACAAGAAAACAGAATTGTGGGCGCTTTCATCTCTGGCATCTATTATAACCTGAATTATTTTGGATCATGAAAGGAATAAAAATAAGACACTTCCTTAATGGCAACTGTGATTATTTTTCTTTAAATTGTGTTAACTGGCGATTCCTCACATTCAAAATGGTCTGTAGTGAGTGTTCCATGTAGGAAAAGCTGTGCAGTGACTAAGGGAAAATGATGACATTCAGAGTATAACTTTGCTTAATGTGGAAAGAAAAATGACCCATCCATAAGCATGATTATGTTCTGTCAATGCCCATGAATTTTATAATCCACAACAACAACAAAAATGCTATATTTGGGGCAGTATTTTGACACCAAATCTAAATGAGTTGATTGGCTTTCTAAACTAGAAGGTAGAAGCCTGTCTGTGGGGAATCATGAAAAGTAGAGAATTATTAAAACAATGCTAATAAAATATCATTCCTGCAGCTAGAGATAAAACCAGTGTTACATGGTGATGTACGGCGTTTGCTGTAGTTACTTTATTTAAGAGAAAACAAGGAAAACTTCTTGTACCACCTGCTCACGGGGTGCAAAGATGTCCTTCTTCACTAAGAACTGCATCGTGACTTGGAGCAGCAGCCTCACGTTCCGTGAGACTCAGTCGTGAACTCACCCTCGCACGTGCACATTTAATCTGATCTTATTGTTTTGCATTTAGAAGCAGCGCTGCATTTGACCCATGCACATGCGTCACTTTGCGTTTTTGTCCCGTTGCTTCTCTGGAACGTGGTCTCAGAGACGATGCTCGTGGAAATCTGGGGGCGGCCGCCTGAGCTGGCTTCCACGATACGGCGCTGCTCACACAGCAAAACGTCGTCAGCGCCTGCTCTGAGTCTTTGTAAGTTGTTGAAAGATATGAAACGTATTTTAAAAACTTGGATTATTCGATAAGCAAGAGAATCAATTCCACGATGAGAAAATGTCTTTTTCTGAGCAGTCTGCGGCTAGGTGGAAGGGGCCTTCGGCGGCTGCTGTCTCTCCTATGAAGGCTGCTGGAATAGAGGCGGGTGGGCCGCACCCTCATCTGGAAGAAGGGGCTCCGTTTTTTCTTTTTCGTGTTTATATATGCATTTTTATCCTGGTGCTAACTGAAGGAAACGCACTATTAGCTAATTTCTGAGAGCTTAGCATAAAGAAGGGACGCCCATTTGCAATCATTGCTTCCTGTGCTTTTTAAAACAGTGGTATTTATCCGTTCTTCTGCGTACCCGCCTGAATGTTCGTGTTACGACACGAAGCTGCGCCTGAGTCCGTATGTCACACACAGCGGCCACCGTGTCCTTCACCCCAGCTCGTCCCTCTCTCCCTCCCTCTCCCTTCTCACCCCTGCACTCATCATCCTTGTCCACTGAGCGTTTGCTGGGGTGTCTCTGTTTGCTCATTTCACTGCATTCTAGTCCACATATGAGTGAAAACAGTCCGCATGTCTCTTTTTCTTTCTGACTCATTGAGGTCAAATGGTCCCCGCCAGTTTCACCCAGATTGTGGCAAAGGGCGCAATTTCATTTTTGAAAGTAGCTGCATAGGATTCCAGGGAGCATCCAGCCCACAGCGTCTGCATCCTCACCTGTGGGTGCGTATTCAGGTGGTCTTGTCTATTGTGGACTGTGCTGCTGTGGACATTAGGGTCTGGGCGCTTTTTCTGATGAGAGATGCTGTGTCCTCTGGGCAGATGCCCAGGAGAGGGATGGCTGGACCAAATGGTAGATGCATCTTTATTTGTCTGAGGAGCCTCCATACATTCCCACCCACAGTGTCAAGGGGCCCTTTTCCTGTGCACCCCAATACCTGCTGTTTCCAGTCTTCTAGGCAGGCAGTTCTCAGGGCTGCGAGGTGGCGGCTCACCAGAGCATTCATTTGCGTTTCTCTGATGATGAGTGATGCAGAAAACATTCTGAGGTGTCTGTAGGCATCTACGTGTCTTCTTAGAAGAGTGTCTGGTTCTTTTGCCCATTTTCGTTTGTTTATTTTTTGAGTGAGGCATTTGCCTTTTTATTGTTGAGGGAAATCTTTTTATATTTTAGAGGTCAGTCTTTTGCATGATGTGTGCTGTGGGAGTATCTTCCCCAGTTCCCCGGGTTATCTTCCTGTTACGGTGGTGATTTCCTTTGCTGTGTGGAGGGTTTTCAGTCTGACGTGGTCTGGATCATTAGTCTTCTTTTGCTGGGCTGTCCATCTTGAGCCTGAGGCCGTGGCGTGTTTCCCCATATTTTCTTCTACTTGTTTCAGGCTGTGGGGTCCTTCGTCCACTTCTTTTGTCTATTTTGAGTTAACCTTTGTGTATGTCAATGAGTAATCTGATTTCTTTCTTTTTTAACTCTTTTTGCAGATATCTTTCCAGTTTTCCCAACACCACTTGTTGAACGGAATTTTTTTCCTCCACCGGCGCCTTGACCAGATTGACTGCTCACAGCGGTGTGACTTTACTCTGGACTCTCGTTCTGATTCACCTGATGGTCTATCAGTTTTGTTCCAGCGCTTTTTGAGGGTGATCACTCTGGAGCATAGCTTGAAATCAGGGAGCGTGATTCCTCCACTATTCTTTTTTATTTTTTTCTCTTAGGATACAGTTGTTTATTTGAGGCCTTTTGTGATTCCATACAAACTTCAGTATTGTTTGCTCAATTTCCTTGAAAAGTGTTCCAGGGATTTTGATGGGAATTGCACTAATCCTCCTATGTATTGCTTTGGATAGAATGGCCATTTCTACTATTTGGATTCTTCTAATCCATGAACATGGGATGTTTTTCCATCTCTTTGTGTCTTCTGTTTCTTGTGTTAAGGTCCTGTAGTTTTCATTGCAGAGGACTTTCACCTCTTTTGTTAAGCTTGTTTCCAGGAATGTGATCTTTCTTGGTGCTATTGTGAATGGGATTTCTCTCTTAATTTCTTCCTCCTCTACTTCAGAGTTTGCACATGGGAATGCTGCAGATTTTGTGTGTTGATTTTATATCCTGCCACTTTGCTGTATTCATTTACTTTTTCTACCAGATTTTTTGGGGAGTATTTAGGATTTTCTAGGTATAATATGTCATGTGCAAATCCTGATAGTTTTGTTTTGTTTTTTCTTCCAATTTTGGATGCGTTAGTGCACTCTTCATGCCTTGTTACAGAACTATGACAAATAGTAGTGGTGAGAGCAGGCGATGCTGTCTTGTTCCGGATCTTAGGGGAAAAGCTCTTGGTTTTCCACTGTTGATAGTGGTGTTGGCTGCAGGGTTTTCATGCACTGATTTTATTATGTTTTTGTTATGCTTTACTTATTTTTTTGTCATCAATGGGTTTTGAATCTTGTGAAATGCCTTTTCTGCACCTATTGAGATGACCATGTGAATGAATTTTGATTTTCTGTTTATTGATGCGGCGCATCAGTGATTGATGCGGCGCATCAGTGATTGATTTGTGTGTTGACCCACCCTCGCATCCCCGGAATGACTCCCACTTGATCTTGGTGCATATGATTTTGATGTGCTGTTGAGTTCTGTTTGCCAGGATGTTGTTGAGCTTGACTGCATCATATTCATCAGTGATGTTGGTCTGTAGTCTTCTTCTTTGGTGCTGCTTTTTTCTAATTGTGGAATCCGGGTAATACCTCATAGAATATATTTGGGGGTTTTCCTTCCTCTTCAACTTTGTGGCATATACACCACAGTGTCACACTTTAGATCATTTGTCCAAAAACAATTTTGTGAAAAGCATGAAAACCGAGGCCTCCCCAGGGACCCATGGAGCAATCAGATGTCTGATGTGTTTGCTAGTGGGAAGAGCAGTGGTGGGCGCACAAGCACGATCTTTACCTTTGTATCAGGGGCCGTCCTCTCGGTGAAGAAGGTGGTGACTGTCGTGTCATTACAGGACAGGCCAAGGAGGACAGCATCTCTCCCCTAGCAGCACAGGGTGGGACGGGGGCTCATGGGAAGCCCCGGTCTCCTCCTGCAGAAGGTGACAGGGAAGACAGACTTCAGCATGGTGTCCCTTCATCTCCGACTGCTGGTCCTGGGCACCAGTGACCACAGGAGAAATGCTTGGAGTCACGACTGGAAGAAGGCACATTCCTAGACACAGTTTATCATTTCTTTGTATCATCATTTAATTCATTTGTTTTCTTAAAATGCTCGAAAATCATTTCATATGTATATATATGTATATATATTATACAAATAATGCAATGATCTATATTCACAGATACATGTATACCACACATATACAAATATGTACATCTCTATGTGCATATGCATACATGTGTGCACATGTATATACATATACTCACACATATAGATACATGTATGTGTATGTGTGTGTGTGTGTGTATCTCCAGACATGCCCTGGCAGCCTGGCACACAAGTCAGCTGTGCTGTAGTCTGCACACGTCCCAAGGACCTGGGTTCATGTCCTATGGCTGGGGAGGAACCACCAAGATAATCAACTAAATAAAATAAATAAGCTGTTTCTTCCTCCTCTTGCTTCCTGCCTGTACCTTTCCTTTAAAAAATTCCTACCATTATCTATAACCATTTACTAAGATTTTAACACAGAGATGCCATATCCCTTTTATTCTAATTATTTACATATAACTTTGTACTCATATATTAGTTCTAATAATAATGATAATATCAACTAACTACAAACACTTGACAAAATATATACACTTTATCAGTTAAAAACTAATGAACTTTGACTTCTGATTAGGGGAAGATAAGATTTTTCAGAATTGCCTTCCCCGACAAAGAGCAGTAAGACTTCAAGATGCAGCAGTTTTCAGACCTACAGGCTCTGTGATTCTGTGTTGTCTCAGAAAAGTGGACCTTTGATTTAGTCCCCAAACTAATTTGACTTTTGTTCACAGACATTTCTAGATGTAATGATGGAACAGGAAGTCCAAGAATAACCTGGCGTGAAAAAATGCTTTTTTAATTCAATCTTATAAAAATCTATAAAATTCAAATATCGCTAAGACTGGAGATCTGTCTAAAATCTGCAGAGAGCACACGTACCCTCTCAGAACTGCTGCAGAAATTCAGCTGTCTCCTGACGTGGTCGTGGCAGACTGGGACGGGAAGCAGAAGAAACGCGTGTGTGTGTGACGGGAATATTCTGTGACACCAGCTGTGTCTGTGCTGACTGAGTTGTGCACATTGATCTGACTTATAAAATGACATTTCATTTTTAATTTTTAAAAAACGCTGTTCAAGGAATAGTGCATCTCAGTACTGTGTAGGTTTAAGGAGCACCTCACCTGCATACAAACATGAAGTCGCCCCTTGTCAGGTGCTCGGAGACTGAGGAGGAGAATCTAATCGTTGGCTGGAGTGTGCTCTGCTGACCGGGTGACCCCTCCTGGGAGCAGGGGCCGCTGGAGGCCCACGGAAGGGTGAGCTGGCCCAGGTGGGAGATTCGCAAGGCAAAAACTCTCAGCCCAGTCCAACTGCATTTTAGATGGATTCATTTTACCATGTAAAAGTGCGCTTTAAAAGATTATTAAAATTTCCAAACAAAAATGAATATGTTAACAGCTAATGCAACTATTAAATGACTAATATTTTTTTTAAAAATCAAGACAAGAAGAAATCAATAAGCAATAAGAAATAAAATCAGTAGAACTGACAGGCCCCAGATGTTATTTTTCTTTGAAAATGTTTCTTTGAAAATTTTAATAAAAACGGGAAAAAAAAGAATCTCCAGCAAGAATAAAAATAAAATACCAACATACCATACCGAAATTGATTGAGCCTGTATAACCTAAACTACACAGGCAATTAATAATTTAAAGGGAATAGTGATATGCACAGACAAATGTTAACAAATTTTAAATATTCATTTCCTAATATAAATTTAAATGAATGGAACTTGACGCAAGAAACATGTTAAATATTAAATGTAGTGATAAGCACAGAAGTCATTTTTTTAAGTTTGCAAAGAAAAATTTCCAAAATATTAATGTCCACACAGAATTATGGGCTCTTTCTAGTAAGACTTTATAGGGCACATAATTTACTTCTCTTTCAAAACAGCTCGAAGCCTTGGAAGAACTGACCCCTCCTGGATATGTTTTATGACCCACAGTAAACACGACAAATAAGACGGCAGCCTGACTCACAATATGGATGCGGAGCCATAACAAATTAGCGAGGGCCGAACGAGCGACGCTGTGACCAAGGAAGGCTCGTTCCAGGAACACAGGCTCGGCTGCCCAGGTGGAATCACTGCGGTCTGTGCAGCATGTCATCAGGTGCCACAATAAATTGTTATGTCCTTTCAACAGCTTGATTGGGTCCAAAAGGCTCAAAGGCTGCAGCTCACCTGTCAAGCACAGAGCTCAGTTTTCTAACGTGGCTGCAGAGCCGTGGAGTCAACACCAGCGTTTAATTTTAGGACATTTTCCTGACTCCAAAAAGTCAACAGCAAGGAAGACATTGAAGACATTGACCCACGTCTTGAGTCTCTGTATTTTTATAAAATGGGAAGAGCACAGCATGACGTCACGCAAGGTACAGGCTCTCGCAGCTCACTCCGTCCTCGGCGTGGTATCTGCAGGGTGTCCCGCGTGACTGCACATCCGGACGTGCGACGAAGCCCCGTGGAGCGATCCGCGGCCGCGGCCGCCACCGGCCTCATCCCCCTCAGAGAGCAGCCGGGTGGAGCTTCGCGAGAAACCAGGTAACGACAGGCAGTGGGTGCACTGGGAGCTGTGGCTTTCTTCTGCTCTGTAAGCAGCCGGCTTCCTTCGAGTCGGTCAATTTGCATCAGTGAATCAGAAAAAAGGTAAGAATCACCGTATCCTTTGCTTCACAATCTCTCGCCCTGCAGAAGCAGCCCAGGCTATAAACAGGCAGCTCCCCGGAGCCACACAAACCATCACTAGTTGGATTACGCAAGAATGATTAAAAATATTGCAGAGACTTTCAACTCCCTGCCTGGAAAGGATAAAGAAAAGGACGCCACCCCATACTGATCAAGATGCCCTGTTTGTAGCCACTGATACAAACTTTCTTCCAACTCTTCTTCGTGAATTCTTTCTTCAGTCACTTACAAACGCGCATCCCAACCCACTGGGAATGGGCCTTTTATCGGTACATCCACGCCACACCCCCCGAAGGCAATGCAAGCGGAAATGTACGGATGTGCAGAAAACGGAGTCAGACGTCTTGTATCAGCAGCAAATCTCAGACGAGACCTCTCCATGCGCCGCGTTGGGCCTGTCTGGGAACCAAACTGGGGAGGCGGTACATCACTTTCTAAAAGCTTCCATAGCAGCGTGGAAAAGAGCTGCCACATGAGAGGGCAAGAAGCAGTTCCAGTGTTATGCAGAATATGTGTTCATTTTATAAAAAGAGAGTCTCTAAAATGCCTTAGCCTTGTTCCTGGCATTGATGTGCTATTTCTTTTCACTTGTTTGATATTTTTAATGATCAAGCTTTACTAGAGTGATTTTAAAGTCATTTTCCAAAATATATTGTTACATAAAATATTTTGATAAAAAGCATAGCAGTGTGTTAAAAGTGATGTAAATCAGCCCACGAGGTCACCAAGGAGCCATTCACAGACGGATAAAGGATTATTACCTCAGCTGGCACCGTGGCTCTTGTCCTGTAATGTCAAACACCTCCTGTCGCAGGATTTACAGCTGCCATACCGAGCGTCCATTTTCCAAGCGCTTCTGTTCTCTGATGACTGCCTTCCAGCGTCACAAGGATTCTGACTTTGAACTGCGTGTTAAATTCATGTTAAATGTGTGGTTACTTTTCCATCTTTCAGCACTTGTCAGAGAGCACACCGTCTCCATTGACTAATCCGCTGCACTGCAATCCACCGTCGTTTCAGCAGAGAACGGATTCTAAGAACAGTCTTAAAGAAATGAGGTCGCATCATGTTTCCTTTCGTGTTCCTGGGAATGCCAGCCTGCCTCCCATGGGACACGTTTGCTCTCGACTGGAAAGGGTTTCCGTGGGTGCGAGTCCATGGGAGGAGGAACACACTCCAGAAGCTAGAAGCGGACTAGCATCCCAGGGACAGTGCAAAGGTGAAGCCCACTGGAATGCCCACAGCACGCTTCCTTGGCGGCGGGTTTGCTCGCCTGTCACACCCCCGGCCCCGACTAACGTAGTGAGGCTTCCTGTCACCGAATGCCACACCCGGGGAGCAGAGAGGGAGGGCCACACACAGGCAGGAAGTGCAGAGCCGGAGGTGAGTAATGGATAAAGAAGATGGAAAAGAACACGTCGATGCATGAAAAACAGGGCCTCAACGAGGCACGTTCCGCGCGCAAGATTGCACAGGCTCTGGGGGTGACGGAGGATGCCCTCCGAGTCCCATCTGCACCCTTTCAAGAGGCTCCTGCCTCCTGCGGACGCCCTGGGGGGGGACCTGAGAGCCGTGTGAAGTTAAACAAAATGTCAAACTAAATATACTTCATGGAATTATAGTTGGGTCGCTCCTGTTGGTGGATGTGCTTCCGTGATGCAGGAAGGAAGCGAATTAACTATGACTGGGAGTGAAAGCTGCCAGTGGTGCTGGGACGTGATGTGCGTGTGCGCTGGGCGCTGCATCCGGAACATTCTGCGGCTGCACAGCGAGGGAGCAACTCACACACGGCTACACCGTCACTCACACTCACACTCATGAGTGCACACACACTCACAGGTCACGGCTACACGTCCACACACACACACGCACTCACCATGCTCACACACACTCGCACACACTCGCACTCACATGAGGCGCCGCCATCGCCCCACCCGGACAAGATGGCTGCTGCAGAAGGAGCTTTCAGGGAAGGCGAGGCAGGAGCGACCTCGAGAGAGAGCGGCTTTGTGGGTAAGTGGCCGTCGCAACAGGGGACGTGCTTCCATGAAGACACTGAGCTGGAGAGCTGCCCAAATTCCCCTGCAGGCCCAGCGCCGGGACACGGCCGGTTGGGAGTCTCCCGCCCTCTCCTCTCCGCAGGCCGAGTCCCCAGGCCGAGTCCCCCAGGCCGAGTCCCCAGGCCGAGTTCCCAGGCCGAGTCCCCCGGGCCGAGCCCCCCAGTCCGAGTCCCCCGGGCCGAGTCCCCCGGGCCGAGTCCTGGGCTCGGTTTTCTGTTGTCCACTGGCACTGAGTCCACGGGGCCTGCAGCTGGAGCCGCCCCCTCGTGCGGGAGCGCAGCCTCTGAGATGCGGTGCCCACAGCTGCTGGACGCCCGGGTCAGCGTTAGTGACGCCGCAGGAGCGACTGTGGTTTGTCCCCAGGCCGGGCCGCGGCGTCAGTCAGCTGCCGGCCCTTTGGTGAATCTGTCGGAAATTCGATGTTTTCTTCTGAAAGAACTGGCATTGCTAACAACTGAAATACTATTAACAGCGAGGCCGCTGAGTGTTGGCGGTCGTGTGGGGCGAACCAGCAGCAGGAACTGTGTCCGGCGGCCTCGGTGCGGATGTGGCCGGAGGCCGTCCGACAGCACCCTCTGAGTCGAGCCCTTGAAAGCTGGTGGGACCCAGGGAGTGTGGACTCTGTTTCTCTTTGATGTCACCTTGCAGGTCACTTGACAGAGGGGCGATCGGGAGGATTGTACATGGGAAGCGTGCGCTGTGCTCTCAGTGACGCAAACCCGCTGTCACCCATGATTCTTAGTGAAGAGCCGCTCCCACCTTTGTTTGAGCAATGGCAGCCCTCAGCTCCTCTGGGCCCCGGGCTGAGTGTCCCTGTCTCCTGTCACCGTGGGGCCCTGGCGCCTCCCCTGGAAGCCCGGGCACTGCTGCAGGCCGGGACGAGGGGCCCCGCTGCTGCCACGAGGCTTCAGGCCGTATCGCCCGAGGGCTTTCCCTTCGTCCCTCGTCAGCCGGCCTGTGCGGCGTCTCCTGCCCCGCAGCCCTGGCTTCCAGCGACGCATGCTGTGGCCCCAGCACTTACTCAAAGGTCAGAAAAGTATGAGAATCACAGGAAAGAAAACGCCAGCCTGCGGCTGCTCAGCGTGAGCATGAGCAGAGGCCGGGCTGCGTACAGGATAAATATCACAGGGGACAGGGCGCTGCAGGCCCCCTCCTTCTTCACTCCCTGACATCGGGCCCATCCTGGACTCAGCCGCCACACCGCGCTCCGCCCTGCTGCTCCCTGCGGGCCGCTCCTGCACCCTGGGAGCTCTCTACTGGGTCATGCAACTGTGGCCAGAAAGGGGGGGTCATCGCCTTAATAAAAGGAGTGTCTGCCAAGCGAGCGCCGAGAGGACACTGGACACGTGGTTTGACGAAAAGGCACATGATTGGTGTCCCCCAACGTACGGAGAGAGCTGCAGCCATGCGTGTGGCTCGGATGCTGGGGCACCTCCCTCGCTCCAACGCCATCCCGGCACTGGGGGCGGTGTGGACAGTCCCTCTCTGAAGAGGAAATGCCATCAAGTCACGATGATGAGACATTATTAGAGGAATTGGAGAGTGTTTCCCAGAGACCGTCTGTCCACACAGTGAGAGACCGGTCTCCGTCCACTGCAGAGGCCAGTTTCCTTCAAGAGCCTGTTTGGGAGCCTCTGGCCCATCAGCAGTGGGAAGACGTTGCTGCTGGCTGACCCGATGAAGTTATGCAAACAGCTGCTGGGCATCTGCCTCGTCCGCCGCCTTCAGCTGAGGGGCAGCGTCGAAGCGCCTGGCTGCTGGCGGGCAGGGGCGCCGCGTCGTTCTCTCTTACGCTTGTCAGTACACCTGGACAGAGCAACAGAATTTCCTCTTACTTGAAAAAGCATGAGCTGGTGGTGCTTGAAGACGGGAATGTCTTCCAGACCAGTCCAGTGACCTTGCTGAGCCCGAGCTTCTTACGAGAACAAAACAGGTGGGTGATCGTCTCTCTGTGTCTTTCGCACATGGAAACCCTCCAGAGTTAGCCCTGCCCGCGAGCTGTCTCCCTGGGAGCTGTGTGCTCACGGCGTTCCTCCAAGAAAGAAAAAGGAAGAGCGGGAAATTAATTATGAACAATAAAGGCGAAAACACACGCCCGTGAACACACACACATGCACACACAGAGGCCACTAAGCAACCAGCCTTTTCAGTGTGAGAAATGTCTAGAAACGGGCATTTGTCTGTGTAATCCTGTCTCTTGTTTTATTGTGGGAACAGATAAGGAATCAGGGACAGTCCAGTTTACTTACATACACAGACACATCAGCGGTTTTCAGGAAGAAGTGTTTAAAGCAGTGTTATTCTCTGTAAATACATATCTTCCCATGAAAAACAGGTTTTCTAGCGCTGGGCCCTTCATCTGCTCGGAGCCGTATTTAATAGACCTAATTTATACCGAGGACAAACTCAGGTCTTGCCTCCTGGCAGCCACCAGGGATTCATTCCTTTATTTATTTTCACTTTTAACGGATGTGCCCCGAGGAGCTCATTAAAGTGAGAAATGGGCGCAGTGACGCTGGGGCGGGTCCACGGCTCTCTGTTGTCCCGCCTCCTGAAATTCTTCAGCAGCGGACGCCTGCCCCCTCTGGGGCTCCCAGCAGGCGCAGGGGACACAGAAACACATTTGCGTTGAGTTGCCTTGACATGAAGATGGGGGGAAGGAAAGATAAAGGCGCCCCCTGCGCTCCAAGGGGTGATTCAGCAAAGGACAGTCCAGTAGCCACCGGCTGTGAGGGTTGGGGCTGCAGACAGAGCCCCCGGGTTTGTGCTGCTGCCAGGGGGGGTCCCAGGCCTGGAGAGGGAAGCAGAGGTGACTCCGGCGGACTGGGTCCCATGAGGCTTTGTCTCTGCTACGAAGGCCACCAGAGGTCAGGGTGCAGACCACGGGCAGGGCAGGAGGGCAGGGGTCCGCCTCCTGCTCTGGTTCTAGAAGGAAGCACCTTCCTGGGCAGGCGAAGGACTGCCTTGTCCCGAGAAGGCAGGCAGGCAGGCAGGCAGGCAGCCCCGGGATGTCAGCCGTGCTAGACCCGCGGCTGCCTGATGCTCTCCAGTGACACCACCCGCCCTCTGCCTGGTCCGCAGCGTGAGGCGATGCCTGCTGAGAATGAAGGGGAAACGGAACAAATGCAAGTAAGTCAGGAGTGTCCCCGAGCTGGCAGGACACCTGTGAGGGAGTGATGCCCCTCGGGGTGGGTGTCAAGCCTCTCTGGAGCCTCGAGGACCTGGCTCCATGCTACAGACTCAGGCCCATGCCCCCAGCCCCGTGCCATCTGCAGAGCCTGCCCAGGAGAGGATGGGTCACCAGGGGACATGCATCTCCCAGCGGCTGTGGATTGGAGGGCGGTGCTCAGCTTGGGGAAAGCTCTTTCCTGGTGGCACTGACCTGGCCGGGTTCCAGACAGAAGTAGATCACTGTGGACTCCCCTTGGGGACTGTCAGCAGCGTTAAGTCTTTGGCAGAAAAACTGAATTATGATTTTGTTTGTTTGCGGAACCTGCAGCCTCATGTGCGACATGAGCGGACGTGACCGGTGACCATCACATTCGATGGATGCGGCCCTGCTTTGGACAGTGGGTGACCAGTGAGCTCAGCGCTCCCGTCCGCCTGTGCCAGGACAGCAGCGGGCTTGTCAGCGAGGCAGCGGACGGGTACAGAAGCTGCGGTTGAGACACTCGATGGCGTTTGTGCAGCCGAGAATGAAAATGAAATCGCGCCTTTTGCAACGTCCTGGGTAAACTGGAGGGGTGGTGCTAAGTGAGAAAGCCGGACACGAAAGATAAATACGGGGAGGCTTCACTCGGGTGTGGGGTCTCAAGGAACAAGCAAAGGACACACAAATGGCTGCATGGTTCCCAGAACAGAGGACATGGCCCAGGGCGCGGGGACAGCCGGGTAGGAAGGAGGAACCGCATGGGGGCGCGGAGACCCTGGTGGGGCGTCATGCACACAGACTGAAGTGCATGCTCACGACCTAGCCTGCAGGCAGCCACGTCAGCAGAAGGAAGGATGAAAGAAGTCGCTACAACTCACCTGAGCCCTCAGGACAAAAGAAGCCGCACACGTCAACCCCAGCTCAGTTACAAACTAGTTCGTGACTCTAAACCGGCCCCTAGAAGCATTCTCATGTGGCACTCGTGTGACCCTGAGTTTTACTGTCTGAACCAGGACATCATTTGAGAGAGGGACACCGTCACCAATAACGGGACACCAGCAATAACCAGAAGGCCTGGCCGGGCCTTGGCCCCCCAGCAGCCTGCTGTCGTCACCCTGGTGTCGGCTGTAGGGGCCGCTCAGAGAGCAGTGCCGTCCCGGCATCAGCAGAACCGCTGTCTACGAGGTGGATTCCAAGGTCACTTGGAGTAGAGTCGCCGTGGAAGGATCACCCTGCACATGACAGATGGGAGAAGGCGGGCCCACCTGTGACGGGCCCGGGGCTGCCCCTCGGCACCGTCGCTGGGGAGACAGTGGGTGTCACACAGGAGCAGGAACAGGGGTTCTCCTGGGGGCTGCAGGGCCAGGCCCAGCTGTTGGTCCCTCTTCAGCAGCAGAGCACCTTGGGGGTGACAGAGGTGATGGAGCAGAGACCGCACCTTCCTTGACACCCTGTGAGAGACAGAGCCGCAAACAGAGGCAAAGGCAGAGGGAGAAAGGGAAGAGGCTGGAAGAGAGACAGATCGCCCTCACTCCCCGAGACACTGTCCTGGGTTCCCCCAGACCAAGTGTTCCAATCTGGAAAGGAGAAAGACACCAAGCTTATTGCCTCCAGGCTTACTTTCTTCTCTCTCTTCTTTGCTTTTCCTTTTCTGCCCTTTCCCCCCACACCCTCTCGTGCATATACGTGGAGCGAAGGACAGGCCAAGTCCAGAAGTATAAGCTCTCTGAGGGCAGGGGGTCTCTTTCTTACTCCACTAGAACACCATCTGGCACATAGTTGGTTTCCCACAGTATTGTTGGAAAATGACTGAAGTCGCATGACTAAAGGACTAACTCAGTTGGCCAACAGGAGCATGAAAAGATGTCCTATGATCTTTCTTATTAATGAGACGCAAATTACAGCAATAATGAGAAGTCACCTCATACCTGTGAGAATGACTGTTACTCCAGAGCCTGGAAACCGCAGGTGCTGGAGAGGGTGTGGGGAAAAGGGAATATTGGCACATGGTTTGGGGAAGTGTAAAATGGCGCACACATTATGAAAGCGGCATGGGGATCCCTCCAAGAATGGAGAAGAGAAATACTCTATGGTACAGTTACCCCTCTACTCAGTATTTATCCCCCAAATACAACACTGACTCACAGATCTATGCACCCTTTTGTTTACCACATCATTTCCAACAGCCAAGAGCTGAATGGCTGAAGCTGGAGGGATGAGAGTCAGGTGAGTGAAAAGGAGAAAGACGAACGGTAAGACTTTATTCACACGCGTTCTGCAGAGAAACCAAACATATGAACCAAATCAAACAAATATAGACTTTCAGTCAATAAAACGCAATTAGCGGCGACTTGCCAGAAGGGGCGGGAGGGGCCGGGAAGGCTGCACTCTCCGGGGAGGATGGGCGTGCATGCTGACGGGGCGTTTGCTCCCTCACACACAGATGCTGGTGCACAGCGAGGCGACCTGACATGGTGCAATGTCATTACGCCACATCCCTCAATAAAATCAAGTTAAAAGAGAAAACCACCAGCAAGAGGGCTGTCTGTCGAGAAGACACAGAGGGGCCAGCACCACACACGGGCACGTTTGGAGCCTGCGAGCCTGCGCCCCCGTCCCGGCACCTGGGGCCTCTGCATGGCCGCCACCTGTGGACCCGAGTTCTCCTCTCCTCTCGGGGCCGTGCGGCCACTTCGTCATGCAGGGACCTCGGGAACCAAGTGAGAGACGTCTCTTCTGCGTTAACGAGACATCTAGACTGTGTCGCTCGCGACAGCAGGTATTTCTTCCTCAGTTCGGAGGCTGGCAGACAGGAGCGGGCGCAGCAGGTCAGGCGCCGAGAGCCCTCGGGCGCCGCCCGCTCCTCACTGCGTCCTCGCAGGGAAGGCAGCATGTCACTCGCGTCTCTTCTTATAAAGATCGTCAGGGCGCCACGCCCCCTAATCACCTCCTAATGCCATTTCCCTGGGGGTTCGAGATGTCGAACTGGGGGGACACAAGCATTCAGACCAAGGCATCTTTACGTTCTTTGCATTTAAAGCAGCTCAAGGAATAAGCCCAGGAGGTCTGCGCTGGATGTAGGAGACGGGACTCAGAGCCCACCGGTCCTCATCGGGAACTCAGGCGACGCGGAACGCCTGGCTTCCCTGGGTGCTTGCAGCAGCGTTTGAATTGGCCCAATGCTAACAGCAGTTGGGTGACGACAGACACGCTCCCGGGCGCTGAGCTCTGCCAGGGGTCGTGCTCAGGCTCTTGGGGGTTCACACGCATTGCCCAGCCTGCCCTGGGGGAGGCGTGTGCCGAGCTGCTTGCTGAGGATTAGGAGGCCAGGAAAAGTTTTCCCGTTTTGCAGGAAGGATAGAAGTAGAAGCAGACCAGACGGTGTCCTTGGTGGACGCAGCAGCCGCAGCGGAGACAGGAGGGGTGTGTGCAGCCTGAGGGGAAGATGCGGGCTCCCTGCAGCACGCCTGTCCGGCCGCTTCGTCCTTCACGGCAGGGCACATGATGCCTTGGAATTCATTCCTGGGGTCTCTTACCTTGCATTTACTTGTTTTCCTTAAGCCCTGAGCTCGCAGCCTAGAAAAAGGTGCATTCAGATGATCTCATCCATATTCCCAGACCAGGAGGGAAGCCAGGTCATAGGAGAAGGAGAAGGTGTGTTCTGTTTGCTCTGTTCCAAACGCTGGCAGAATTTCCAGCGCGTTCTGACACCCCGGCTCCGACGTGTCTGCGCTGTGCACTCACTGTAGAGTGGAAGGAAAAAGACACACAGGCTGATGCTGACTCCTTGATGGCAAACCAAACGCCGGTGTCAGAGGGGTAGGTCCTCGCCAGACCTGTGACGGGTTCCTGCCATGGAACCGTACTGTCCAGTCCACGCCAGGGCAGACCTTTCAGGGCACAGACGTGGTTAACCGTGTTATAAACGTGGCATGGAGATGACTGTGTGCGAGTACATGGTTTTAATTCTGGGTACCTCCAATGACTGTATCGCCCCTCTGCTTTTGTCTCGTTCATTTGGTTTTAACATCGCATGAAAGGGACCTTGACTCACACAGAAACTTCCATATTCCCAAGGTTAAACGTAGCATTTATTATGGAAGCTTAATTATGCTTCCCCCCCTTCGTCTCTGTGTCGTAACTCCCAAGTACACCGCGAGAGGAAGAAGTTAGTCAGGGAACAGTTTTTGAAAGACTCAGAATCCAATTAGATAAACATCTGATTGACGCGCTCAACCTGCAGAGGGAAGCACTGTGGAAGGATGAGTGGTAACTATGAGAGAAGGTTCCAGAGATGCCTGGAAGACATTGTTTGGAAGAAATCGTTACGATTCTCTTTTCCTCCTGGTTTCCTTACATATTGTGATCACAGTATCGATTATCTCAGAAGGATTAGTTCCTGACGCAGCGAACACGACTTGCTTGGTTGAGTAAAATCGGCAAACGGTACACATTATTGATTCCTAACATTTTTACCAATTAGTGACGAGGAGTAAGCGATCCGTCAGTAGGAGCTAATCTTTAGAAATTCTGGATTTGTGAGAACTGCTTCAGGCCCTTGCGGGTGACTCCTCTGAAGCAGTCCCTTATTTCACGTAGCTGCTCATCTTGGCTGCTCCCCGGCCCTGGGACGTGAACTCAGGATCTCGGTTTGGACGTGGCTGGCACCAACCTGTCCACCACGGGCGCTGGATTGAGGAGAGATCCTTAGTTCTGTAGCCGACCTTAAATCACGCTCACATCAGGCAAACCCAATCCTCTTAAGATCAAGCAGCATCTCTGACCTGCTTGATCCAGAAGCATCTCCCGAAGAGGCTGCGAGAACGCTGAGCGTTGCAGGGTCCTTCATGCAGAATCTCGGGCCTCCTCACAAAATCTGCTTCTTCCAATGGCTCTCACATGCCTTATTTTCCTTCAGACTCTAATCCTTTTCAAGGAGCTCAAATGTCTCTTTAGGGTCACATATTTTCACTTCATTCTTTCAAAATATCCTTCAGATAAATCTAATATGCCGCTTATTTGAAAGCACAAGTGAACCCACTTGAGTGATTTGGAGCCGACGTCGGGATGAGTTTCACGGACGACACCATTTCTTTGGATAAGAACCTCATCCAGCTGCCTGAACACAATTGTGGGCTTTCTTTCAGATTCACCCCATCTACAATGAGCTTTTCCACCTAAATTTTTTTCCTGTGGGTGGAGCTGTGACGTACTCCGAGGAGCCCTTCAGTGCAAGGAATGTGGAAGGTGCTGCAGATCTTGAGTTTTAGGGTCAATCTGCATGAATGCAAGTGGGTCTCGTAGGCACACGCAGACACACACACGTGTGCAAACACGTGCACACACACGTGTGCAAGATGGCGGACGTGTTGGCGGCTGTCATGCTGGCGTGGTCCTCCTGAAAGACAAGCACCAGCTAATGCCCAGAGGCTTTCATAGTTTATGCTCTGATCGTCAGAAGCCGCTCTTCAGTCATTATTTGAAGTGAGTCATTTAGTATAAATATAAATGTATGCCGTGGCTGTGTCCTCCCAATGAACAATAATGATGCAATATGCATTGTCACGCTGTCTTAAAACTGTGAGTATAGAATCCAAAACAGAACAGAAATTTCAGTGCAGTGTTCCAGGAAAAGAGAAGATAGGCCACTATGACTGCCAGGATGTTAACTTCTATTTAGAGACATAGAGGACACTGATTTTCATGTATATACATAGTGAATGGAAAGTCATGTCTTTACCTGCTAAGATTTCATTGCCCATTTTGAAAAAATGGTGTCTGATGATTGTTTGCAGTTGGAGTAAATTCATCGTCTTTAGAGAGAGGGCTTTAAGCGCTGGGACGCTGCGGCTAAGCATCATCCCACACACGTTTGAAAACGTGAAAGGGCGTGTCGCATTTGAGCCACACACAGCACTAATGCCACAGCCAGTGTCTGGGATTTTGCTTCTGGAAAACTTGCTGGAGCGACAGTGAAGTGAAAAGGCAAAGGCATCTGGGTAACAGTGGATCTGGGAGACAAAGGGGACGGCGGAGCCCGACTTTGTGACAGGGGACCTCAGAGGTCCCCGCTCCAGGAAGGCACAGCGTCTCCGTGCTCCGCAGCCACAGGAGTCCTGAGCAAGCTGCCTGTGTCTGCCTGTCCTGTGCCAGCACCGCGGACCGGGATTCGGGAGGCTTCGCACCCTGCTGCTGGCAGCAGGCCCGGGATACGCCGTCCCCAGACCGGGCAGAGGGACGGCGCGCAGAGGCCACCGCGCGATGGCAATGAGGCCAGCAAGGCTGGGAGAACTGAGGGTGCCTCCCTTGAAAATGAGAAGGCTCCTCACAGGTATGCAGAGGCAAGACCATTTCGACAAGGCAGCTGGCTCAGGTGTTGACAACAGGATCCCCTGAAAGGGACAGACTGCAGTCTCCGCAGTTAAGAAACCAGCTGCTTCTGTTTTTGAGGGAAACAGTGTTTGTAAGCTACTCCAGAACCGACTCTCTTTCCTCCACTAAAGGCCAGTGTGTGCTGGCTCCTGCGACAAATAGGCATCACCAGGCTGACCAGTGGCCTGGGATGCACTTAGCAAGATGGTCAAATTCGTATTTTAGAATGAAGAGGCAGGAGCCCCCCCCCACCCCAAACACCTGCTAAAACCCTGCCCCGAGGGGAATCGGAGGCAGAGATGGGTCTCATCACTGCACTAGAGACCAAATCAAATCCTTGTGGATTGTCCCAGGCTGTTGGAGGAGGCAGGTATTTTGGCCAGAACAGGCAGGAAATGAGCTATTAAATTGCAGCCTTTCTCCAGAGGCTGAGCAGGGCCCTCCCCTTCCTGTAGGGGTTTTATCAACGCAAGTCCTGGTGGGCATTCTTCTTGTCCAACCTCAAATGCCTTTCCAGGAGGAATTCCTCCCTCAGTGCTGGAGCCTTTGTGCTCGCTCTCTTGCTCCCTTGATCTTGTATGGCTCTAAGATTAATTTGCCAGAGCAGGGAGTTCAAGAACAAAATCAATTTTGGCTGGGTCAGTTGGGGTCGTCCTGGGCCCAGTACTGCGAGGGGAGAAGGAGATGATTATCATTCCAGAAGCATAAAGCTCAGGCTCAGAACGAGCAGAGCAGAGAAGCATATTCCCTGAATAACAATAAATAATTCTTGCCAAAGCACCAGAAGCAAATAGAAATTGGACTTATTTTCCACCACAGTTTCCAGAAACTATAGGTAAGCAGGCGACGTATGCCCGCAAGGAGGCCAGGGCATCAGTGCAGGGAGGTGGCCTGCTTGGCAGAGCTGCCCTTGAGCCCTGTGGCCTGGCCTCTGGCGTGGCCGCCAGAGTGTCCCAGAGTGTCGGAAAGAAGGAAGGAAAGTGACTCGAGGGACGGGCCAGGCTGACGCCAGACGGTGCACACACGCGTGGTAATTGGGATGTCCCAGCTGCTCCTGCAGCCACGCCGAGGCCCGCAGCCGCCAGCATGCACCACGAGCAGCGTCCCACACCGTCACCTTCCGCAGCCCCGGCCACTGTGATGCACACCGCTGCAGCGGCGCGGACCCCAGCCTGAGAGCACCCGAAACGTGTAGTCGCTCACCTGCTCTGGGGGTCATCGCCCCTTTTTCAGAGAAGGCGCCAGGTGGGGAAAGGAGGAGAGCAGCAGCGGCAATGCCATCACGAACAGGCCCGGCAGGAGTCACCCGCGGCCCTGGACGCCACTCAGTCACCTGCAGAGCCGACGTCCCAGGCGGTGCTGGCGTTTGTCCAGAAGAGACACGCGCCTGCATCTGTGCTTAAAGAAGAGGGGGACACAGTTCTGGCTGGAGAAGAGGGGACGTCGTGGAAAGTACGAGGCTCCTGGACGGGTGCAGGTGTCTGAGGGGTCGGGAGTGCACACACGAACACCCAGAAGGGGCTTCCGGGGAGACGACGGCACCCGATAAAGGTGGAGGGCAGAGGCCGGGCGACGCGTGGGCTGTGTTCGAGTGGGGGTGGGAGCGGGAGTGGGCAGAGGACCAGTGTGAGCGCCGTGCTCCCTCACTGCAGGGCCTTCATCTCCAGTCCGGGATCTGGGCCCGCGGGGGCATGAGGGTTTTGGGATGTGACGTGGAGTTTCTGGGGGTCACAGGCTTTGAGAGCAGAGCGTTGTCCCCGTCCAGCAGCAGGCCCTCGTGGTGTCCTGACGGCGGTGGGGAGGCTTCGCATTCACAGCAGGAGGCGCTCACACTCACTGCAGCGCCCTGAACGCGCCCACGTGTCCCGTGGCGGGAAAGGGGGACGCGGCAACCAAATGGGGACATGGCCCCTAAGAGGCAGCTTAGCGCGACCGTCCCCAGAGGAGCCGCAGCATCTTGGTGGATGTGGACCCGGCCAGGCGAATCCCTGCAGGCGGGCGAGGCATCGGTTCTCCACATCCTTAGTGCAGGTGCGGCTCCCCGGCTGCCTCCTCGAGGCTCCGAGGCAGCTGGTCCCCTCCGGTTGCCCCACGGGGTGGTGAGCGCCAGTGTCTTGCTTTTCGTGGGTGACGCGCACTCCGTGGAGTGTGTGTCTGTGGCGTGTGCGAACGTGTGAAGTGCGTGTGTGCGTGTGTGCAAGTGCGTTTGCGTGAGTGTGAGGGTGTGCAAGCATGTGTGAGTGCCTGAGTGTGTCTGTGTGGTCATGAGTGTGTGACTGTGAGTGTATGAGTGCGAGTGTGTTGGAATGTATGGATGTGTATGTTTGGGTGTGTGTGTCTGAGCATGTGCACGCCTGAGTGTGTGAAGTGTGAGTGCGAGTGTGTCTGAGTGAGTGTCTGTGTGAGTGTGTGAGGGTGCTTGCTAGATCTTTCGTCGCTCATTGACGCACGGGCACGCACATGAAGTGGCACTGAACATGGGGTGCCTGTGTGTCTTCACGTCAACACTCTCAGATCCTTGGACAGACACCCAGAAGTGGATCACACGGATCACACGTCATTTTGAGCCTTGATTTTGGGGAATATTCCGTGCTTTCATTTCAAAGCAGCCGAAACCGACCCTGCTCTGCTCCGTCAGCGCGGGCGTCCCTTCTCCCCACACCCTCGCCAGCAGCGTCTGCTCTGCCGGTTTCTGCGGCCACCCCGGAGCGAGAACAGAGGCAGTTTTCCCGCAGCGCACTTACCTGTGCCCCAGGCGCGTCACAGGCACGTCACAGGCGCAGGCTCCTCGCGACTTCACGGTGGGCAGCGGCGCTGGGCTGCCTCTCAAACTCGGCTTTCACCACTGTCGGGTCTCCTTCTCCTTTCCTTAGCGGGCAGTCTCCTTCAGAACGCTTCATGATTTAAATCTCTTCCTAGCTCCATTATAGTGTATTTCAATATTTTTACAATATAGTGGTGTTAATAAAATGTCATTATGAGACCAATTTGGTAAAATGATAGGAAGGCAACATGCGGTTTGTAATATTTTGGGAAATTCCACCTGTTAATGTGTTAAAGAGCTTTACAGAATAAATATTAAATTGGAAAAGGCTGTCATTAAAGGCCAAGACATCTTAAGTTATAAAAATGCTACATTACTAATAATGTAGATTCCTCTTTCGAACCCTCTCCATTAAGAGGCAAGAAAATTCGAGTGTGTCTGTGAGCATCCACGCGTGTACTTTTTTCTTATATTTTTGCTTGCTCAACCCTCTGTTTCAGCACTCTCCCCCTGAGCTAACATATGAGTATAAAGAGACACTGAAAAGCTGCCTCGTCGTCTCGTAATTCTTGCAGCTCTGAGCTCCAGAAACCGGTAGAGAATGCCATGGTTCTTTCTCCGAGTCCTTCCTGCCTCTGATTACACTTTACAAGAGCTGACATGATGGCTGGGGGACATTTCCTGAACGTTTCAAAAAATGCAAATATGTATTTAAATACTTAAACTTTATTTAAAGTGAATAATAATCAACGCAAATCATAACGATTTAAATAGCAAATGTAAGGCGATCCTATTATATTTCCCTCAGATCATTTGGTTTCCTTAAATGTTGACTGTTTCCTAGAAATAAAAAATAAAATTGTCTCAGAATGACCCTCATCTCTGCCCTCTAGGAAAACAGGGTAAGAGACAAAAACGACATTTTTCCACGAGGGAAAGGACATTTTACACGAAGGAAAATAAAAAGAATAAAATCGGATCGTATAAAATGGATCGTGCACATACCAGCGCAAGCCCAGTCATTTCTAGAGATTAATGATCAGTTCCTTGCAGCAGCTCTAGGCGGGAAATATTCGATGTCCGCTTTATAGGTGAAGCAGCCGAGCCAGGTTCATGCCGCCGCGGTCACCCGTCTAGAGAGGGTCGCAGCCCGTCTGCAGCCGTTCTCTTCTGGTTCTTGTACCTGCAGGCTTTCCTGGAGGTGCCGGGAGAGAAGATGTTCTCCTGCAGACGCTCCGCTCATCCTCCGTGTCTCTGCTCTGGTTGCTGCGCCTCGCACCCCACGATGAAAATGGGGGCGTCTAGGCCCAAAGCCTCTCCTGCGGGAAGGACGTGGGGTCAGGCGCACACTGCCGGCAGGGAGCGCCCACGCCGGGTCCTCCGCTGACCTGAGGTCCCGCTCACTGAAACCGGGCGGCGGGCACTCTGGGGTCGGTGGGCGGACACGTGCAGTGTGCACGGGTGACAGTGAGCAGGCTCCGCCGTGCAGCGCGACGACGCTGGCGCCTCCCGGCGCCCGCGGGCCGCTTTCCCAGGACTGTCCGGCCCGGCCGCACGCATGCGCGGTGCTCAGCCCTCCCGCTGGGCGGCCGTGCTCGTCGGCTGGGCGGTGAGGACGCGGGACCGGAGCCTCAGGTCCGCCCGCTGGGGCGCAGGGCCAGGCGGGCGGACGCGGAAGCAGCTCCGCGCGGCGCTGCCCGGCCCCTGGTGGCCCTCTCCCCGCTTCACACCCGTCGCTGGGCATCGCTGCTGTGCAGAAGCGGACCCTTGCTGCCTTCTGTTCCTTGTGGCAAAGGACCTGAGTGGGGCTTTCCCGCCACCACCGGGCTGAGCGTCCCGTCGGCGCGCTCTGCCAGCCGCAGGGGTGCCATTCCACGCTCAGGCGGCGTGGGCCCCGGAGTGTGAGTGTGACCTCTGCACACCAGCAGTGTCGGTCAGATGCCACGGCCACCCACGACCAGCCTGTCACACACAGGGTGTCTCCGGGCGCTGACAACTGCTGCAGGTGGAGGGTCCCAGCACGCTCTCCCCAGCGTGGGGGCGGCTGCAGGCTGAGTCCTAACTGGCTCTTCTGACCCGCTGGCTGCTGATCCAGGTCCCCAAGCCCCTCCTGAGGCAACGGCCCTGTCCGCAGGTGAGCTGCAAAGGGCCTCATTTACACAGTAAGTGACCTACTGTCAGTCTTGGCTTTTAGGAGTTTTAAAGCTGTGAACCAACAACAGTGCACAAAGATCAAATCACACACATACATGCACGCATACACCGCACATGTGTACATACGACCAAACCACACATGTGCACACATGTGCGCACGCTCAGGGCACATACTGACACTCGCACACATGCACAGACACGACCATGTCAGTGCACACATTCACACACGTGTGCACACGCACACACGTGCGGAAACACATGCACACTCATACACATGACCATATCACAGTGTACACATTCACACACATGCACACTCACACACTGACACGTGCACAATATACACTCAGCACAAACACCCATGTATGGCCACACTCAGACACACTGATATGCACGTGCACACTCACATGACCATATCAATGTACACATTCACACACGTGTGCACACTCAAGACAGACACACGCACACATACACAGCACAAACACACCCATGTGTGGACACTCAGACACATACTGACACATGTGCACACTCACAGGCACACATGCCCATATCACAGTGCACACATTCACACACACGCACTCAGACACACAAGTGCACACATACACTCAAGCACAAACACACCCATGTGTGGACACACAAGTGCCCACTCACAGGCACACATGCACACGACCATTTCAGTGTACAATTCACACACGTGTGCACACTCACACAAATGCACATTACACACTCAGCGCAAACATACCCATGTGTGGACACAATCAGGCACATACTGGCACACTTGCACACTCAGGCACACATGCACACACATGACCATATCAGTGTACACATTCACATACATGCACTCACACACACGTGCACACACTCACAGCACATACACACCCATGTGTGGACACACTCACACACTGACACACGTGCACACTCACAGGCACACAGGACACTCGCGCATGTAGACATGCAGATACACGTGTGGAATCTGTGTTTGGTTGACAACCAGGATCCCAGACCGGAACTGTGGCTGCGGCCACCCGTCTGCGTTTATCCCCCGAAATTAATGCTCTTTCAGTTACTCTGTAGACTTGAAAAAATGTCTCCGAAGCACTTCACCTGCGATCGAAGACTCCAGCCTTCGTGAAACCACATTTATAAATTGCTATGAGATGCAGCAAATCACAAAATGCAAATCTATGTGCATAGAGATTCACAATTTCACCATCGACCTGGAAGTGACTGATAGGAAAAATAAAAGAAAAAGACTCCTGAACTGATTAAGTATTCAAAAATCTAATGGCATTTAGAGCATCCTGAAATGGATTTTAGGGAAAAGATGTCAATACTACGATAAAACATCCACTTTTTACCTTTGAATAGGTGATTTCCTAAAATGTTGCCCCTTTTTCCTCACATTTAAGGCCTGGATCATAAGGCAGTATCGTCTGCAAGACAGGGTTGGATCCTAGAGGAAAAGCCGTCAGATGCGCTGTGTGTCCCGCAGGCATCCAGGAGTCCGAGCGTGTGCAGAGAGGAGGCCGCGCTCTGACTCGGCCTTGTCCCCTGAGCCTGGACGTGGGCGCTGGGACCCGGGCTGCCAGCCCAGGGCGACATCACGCAAGTTCACGGGCGTCGTGTTTCTAAACAGCAAATTAAACCGCGTTATCACCCTGCTAGAAATCCTGTGACTTCCTGGAAAATTAACTGTGCTGTGTTATTACAGGAGCACACTGGCAATTAGCAGATTTGCTTGATTTAAAATTTTAATACGCACACTCCGTGTTAATATTGCATATTACCCTCCTCCGTCTCTGTCTCTCGGCAGTTCCACGGCAGCAGCAGCTTCACAGGCAGAGACGCAGGGCTGCCAGCCACACTAAGATCTTGTCCAAGTAGAAGCAAGCACGTTTCTCTGAGTTGCAAGACACAGCTCCCCCAGCACACAGGCCCGCCGACAAGAAGAGCTCTGACTTTTAAGGGGTTAATGAGTGGACTAGCTGGGAGCAAAGTCCTTTATTTGTTATTTTTGAAGAAGCATTTGTTTATCTTTTTTATTCCCGTGTTCATCTTGGCTGTGCCCCCAGCCGGGGTCCTGACTGGCCCGGGGAGGTCCGTGGACTGTGCCTGGTGGTCTTATCTGCTAGTCACCAGGGGGCCCATAGAGCCCCTGCCAGTCACAGGAGGAGGAGGAGGGCCGGGCCCTCGTGTACCAGCTTGCCTTCTGCAAGGACCGTCGAGAAGCCCCATGGGGAAAACCAGAGCTGCTTTTCTTGGGAAGTTGTGTTTTAGGTAAGCAGACCCAGTCCCGTCTCAGGGATGTGCTGGCCGGCTGGAGGAGCATCGGTTGCCTCCGTAAGGTCGTTCAGCTGCTGTGTAGGCAGCAGTCCATGAATGAAAGCATAAAACCCTGAGTTGTCACCCTCCAGTTTCCAGAAACTCCCTTTCACTCATCCCCTACGCCCCAAAGGGACACTTTACCACCAGGCTGCTGAGACTGGTGCCTTGGGCCCCAGTGACACAGGGCCTCAGGCCAGGAGTCCCTTCTTGGGCTGGTTCCTCAGCTGAGCTCAGCCAAGTGCCTCTGGACACGGAGCCTGGTGACACTGCTCCCGGCTGTCATCTCAGGAAGGGTGTCATCTCACTACAGGTGGATGCAGTGTCGTGGGAGGTGACTGGCCAGGGTGCTCAGGCGAGTCTGGGTGTGGAGCTGAAGGCGGGGCTGGGGACAGATGGGGCCTGCTGCTCTCGGTCACCGCTGGATCCCCGAGGTGACACCCTTCAGGCGGCGACGCCCTGGCCGAAGGTGGAAGTGGACCTCAGTCATGGGGTTTTACTGCAAAGTTCGCTCCAAGGGGCAGCGAGGCAGCGTCCTGTGATGCACCGTGGTTGAGCCACACGCTGGCCGCTCAGAGGACCGAGCAGCGAGGATGCACACGGTCAGCGGGACTCGACTCTGCCCACCATCAAGCACGCAGACCGCAGGCGTGAAGGCTGAGGGACTGTCCCTGTCAGGTGTCCAGATGCTCCGCCTCTGAAGTCTGGCGCGTGGAATGATTGAAACGATGACTTCAAAGTGACTGGAGATGATTTAAATCATATTTGTTTTATGGAGAGAAATAGTCACATACGGGCCCTGCAAAAATTGAAAAAACACCTTCCAAGGAAATATTTTGGGTTGTTAACATATAATCCTTGCTCTTTGTTCGTTTCGTGAATAGAGAAATGGGGAAGATTTATTTTATTTGCTTTCAGGGAGAGGTGCAGCAGGAATGAAGGCGAGCAGGCAGGAAAAGAGAGGAGCAAGAAACACTTTATTGTATTTGGTTGTTTATCTTTGCTGCTCCCCGGCCTCGGGGCGGGAACCTGGGTCCTCGGGATGCACGTGGACCGAGCCAGCCAGAGGGGTGGACCCAGCCGCCGCCCCAACAGGGAGCGCCTGAAGCGCTTTCATTTCAGAACAACTTTCAAAACAGGCAAATTTTAGAAATTTTTTTAATCTTCTTATATAACCTCAAAAGAAAAAATAGTTTTTGGAGGGCACTTTTTTTTTTTTATTTTACAGATAACCACAGAATATGGCCATTACTAAGTCGTTAGAAAATTTAAATAATACATTAAAATTGCATTGATTATATTACCCAAAGAAATCAGATGTTAACATGAATGATATGTCCTCAGACAGATGTATAATGTCACCTGCGGGTTTTATACAAAATGTCATGCATACTGAACACTATTTTCTGTTCTACCTCTAGGCTAGACACATATATTTAAAATGCCTATGCTTATCAAATACATGTGTGCTACCTATTTTGCTATTTTAGTTTTATATTCTCTGTCTAATATTCTGAATATGTCGTACTAGGACGAGGTGCTTCTCAAGCACCGCAATCAGCGACCGAGTCCGTGAAGACACTGTCAGGTACGAACCTGTCCCGCGTAAGGGCATTTGTGAAGGAGTTCGTTGCTGCAGATGGCACCCGAAAGCGGGCACGTTCACCGCAGCCGCCCGGGTCCTCCTAACCCACGAGCAGGCCATGGGGCTCCGGGACTAAGATCCATCCAGTGCATCTGGAGCCCTGCAGTCTCCAGACAGCGGGCCGCCTGCTCGTCCTCCCCGCGGGGCCTCGTCTCCTTTCTCTTGACCCGGGACAAAGCCGGGGACCTGCGAGAAGGTCACCCGGCGCAGGAAGGGTGTTTGGCGCTCAGAATCGGCACTCACACCGGCGCCACGACAGCCCCGTCTCCGCGTCTGTTGGGAGGACGTTGATGTCTGAAGCCGACACGTGTTCCCCGTGGCGGATTTGTCTTCAGTTCTGCTTGTGCTGCTGTTCAGTGTAAAAGACCAGAGCCAGGACTTTTGAAAATCGCTATGACAGTTTGAATAGTCTTCCTCTTCGGGGCAGTTCTCACTTCCCAACAAAACTGAGAGCAGAGCAGAGACTCCCGGGGGCCCCTCCGTCCCCCCGACAGGCACGGCCTCCACACTCATCGCCGCCTTTGCCGGAGCGACACTGGTCGAACGGCAGCACTGCACGGACAGGGCATCGTTGCGCCGAGGCCACGGCTCAGCGGGGCCCCTCCTGGGCTGCGGGGGCGAGGGGTTGGCCTCATGAGACCACGCGGCTCTCAGCAGGGCGTCAGACACAGTCACTCACTGTCTGCGGAAGCCCCTGCTCCCCTGCTCTCTCCCCGGCCCCAGAAACTGCACGTTTCTCACGCGTGTCCTGCGCCCACCTCTGCCTGGGGCTCCTGCATGGGCGAGGGCCAGGAAGAACGGCCTGGTGGCCACCCAGCACACTGGACGCTTGCTTCTTCTTGAGCACACGGCGACCACCCAGAGGCCACTGCCGGCTGCGACCGAACGAGGCTGCTGCCGTGGACTCCAGTGAAACTGGACGATCCCTACACATTTCAAAGTCCCCTCTGAGGGTCTGGAACCGGACGTGGGGATTGAAGTCCACAGGGAGGAGACGCCGAGAGGGAGAGCACGAGGAACAAGAGATGGCCTTAGTGACCGAGCCAAGGACCTACCCCTCAGCCCTCAAAGGAGAGGCGAGTGTCTGCTTTGTTGGAGACCGATGGGGACTTCTGTCACCGCCTCTTAGACTTAACTACTGATGCGATCTCTTTCCACTAACGAGACCGAATGCAACCTTGTTGATTCTGTTGCTGTTTTTTTAAAAAAAATCAAACATGCTGCTGAAACCAAACCTGTTTTGTTTTTTGTTTTTTGACAGTTCTGTGTCAGTTATTATTTTTTTTAATGGTGCACCCTGGTGGAGTAACAGTTGAGTCTGCTGCCTCTGGCCAAGCACTGTCCATACATCCAAGGTGTCACCTCCTGGATCAGGAGGAACAACCTAGATGAATAACTAAATGAAATAAATAAAATGCTTCTTCCTCTTCTCTCTTCCTGCCTGCCTGCCTTCATTCCTGCTGCACCTTCCCTTGAAACATGCATTTTTCATAATGTCATTTTTGAAGACTGCACACAAGTGGCCCTGAATATACGTGGGCCTGTTCCTCTGTCTTATTCATCAAGCCTCAAATGAGATGACATGATCAACACTTCACCTTTGAATATTTAAGAATCCGCCTCTAGCGTTCTCATGGCGAGGTGTTAGAGGAAATGGTAAAGCTTAGACTTTCTTTTCTTTATTTTCAACAGTTAGTTTTTCTCTTTCCTCTGGTCTTTGGGACGTTTTCATTCTAAAAGTCCACTTTTGAACCAGTTTTCAAAGTTATGATCACATGCTTAGTCCTTCATGCCTCTCTGTGCTGGCTTTTTGTGAAGCTCTCCGGCTGAGAGTGACTTGGGCCCTGGTGTTTCATGGGCCCCTGCAGGCTCACCGGCCTGTTGGACACAGGATGGTGGAACCTGCAGCGGTCACTCTACGAGTCACTGTGACGAGGGTTTGTCTCCGCCAGGGCACGACGCCGTTGCACTTAGGCTCGCCCAGACTCTTCCTAAGTCCAAGCAGCTGTTGAGTTCAAAATACAAGACGTTCAAGCCACAGGAGACGGGTCACACTGCCCGCACTTTAGCCAGCAATCGGCAGACACCGAGCCTGCCCAGCTGACCCCTCCTGCAGGTGGCAGACCGTCAGCCTTATTTCCCTCAGGGTCTCCTCAGCACGGGAAACATCGGAATGAGTTTTACTGGTCTTCCTAGAAACCAGAAAAGTTGCCCTCGCAGGTAATTAGGAAAAGAAGGAAACGAGGAAGACTGAATAGTGCAGACAAAATAAGCTCAGCTTTATAAGCAGCTTTTCTCAGCCAAGAAAACAAAGCTCAGCTCAGCAACACATGCTGAGCAAAACGCCTACGCAAACAGAAGCACCTACAGAGACAGACGTCTGAACTCAGGGAAGGATGCTGCGGGGGAAAATGCCTACCTAACCCTTCATGGCATGTGCGTGCCCTGGGCTGGGTCTTGCCTGTAAAACCTGCTGGTTTGTAACAATCTTTGTGAACTGGGTGCCCGCAGTCCAGCTAGGAGGACAGATCCCTAAGTGTCAGCACTTGGCGGCCCTCCGAGAGCAGGAGACGGCATCTCGCCGGAGCCCAGGGGCCTGGTGCTGTGGCCTGTCGGCCGCGAGCCACCTGCCTCCACGACCTTGTTTATGAAGTGGTGATAAAGTATTGGGTCTTCCCAGTTTAAATAAATGACGACGATCCCAGGTTAGAAAGCACCAGAATAAATTGCTTTTAAGATAAAACTCTTCAGTGGAGTTACATATGATATGTACCTACCATCGAGTTGCCACTTACCCCTGAAACGCAGAGCTCTGTGACATTCACAGGCACGATGTTCGCTGCCTTTGTGACAGGTACCCTCGCTGCTTGAAACATGATGTACTAGGAACCAAAATGCCAGGATGATCTTATTTTAGTTTGGGACAGGAAACAAAAAGTTATTAAAAAGCATCTTTTCCAGAAAAGGTGAAAGAATGTGCTTCCCACCCAAGTAGATGTGCAGAGATCTTCAAAAATCACTCAGCTCAGCAGAGGTACAAACGGATTCCATATTTGCCCAAGTCAAGCTTTAGGTGCTGTCGGAGGCGACCATAAATTTTAGGAGGTGAAATTTTAACTAGACCCACAGCTTCCAGAAACAACCTGAGAGCTGGTGAGTGGACCTTCATTCTAGTGTGGTTTGGTAGCTGATCTCGGGCTCCAATCACTATCAAGTTGTGGAAGTGCAGTCAATTAGGCTGCAAACAGAGGGCCTTTCTCAAGAAGAACATTATGGAGTGTCTGCTGAAATGCACAGTGTGATTTTCCATTGGTGGAATTTTTTCAAACAATGTTTCTAGCTTTCAGTGGTCCTGTTCTGACGGTGAAGCCCAGGCGTGGCCAGAGCTTTCTCTTTATTGCACTCAGCTGACCCTTTGTTCTCACTTGAGACTGGCTTGAGGGAGCAGAGGTAGAATTCCGAGGGAGCCGAGCCTGCTCTGGTGTTCTTGGGTCCTGGAGCGCATCAATGGATTGCTGAGTTGTGTCTGGAAGTGAGTCTGATGGAACAGGGCAGCAGGGAGGTACTCGGAGGAGAAGCAAGCAGGGTTTGCTCACCTGTGTGGTGACTTCCCGTTCTCAGGGGGGGCGACGGTGTCTGCGCTTCCAGGAGCCGTCCCCCGCGACGCGTCTTTCTCTCTAGCTGCTCTGCCAGCCGACGACTCTCAATGAAAATGACAGAAGGCGGGCGATCCATAGTCCTTTCTGTCCTTTCACATCTATAAGCCCACGATGGAAAGTGCTGACAGGACTGGTGTGTGTGAAGACATAAAACAAAAGCGGTTGAGTTAGCTTCGCGCTCCGAGTCCACTGATTTGGACAGAATGAAATAATATGCTAATATGGGCTCTGGAATATGAATTGTGCGGTTTTGGAAACTCCACACACAGGGTAGATGCTCTGGTACCTGCATGTAGAACTGGCATCGTACAGCATAGATGTGAAAGGTAAACGTAAGTTACTGCACACCCGCTTCGGTTTTCTTTGCTGAGAAGATTAAAGCAGCAAATAAAATCCCCTCAGAAGACGACACCATGGAAGAAAACAAAGGTCTCTCTCTGTGCTTTTAGTGACAGTCTCTGCTTTGTGAGCAGCAGACCTCACAGCTTTGTTTTGCGCTGAGCTTTGCAAACCAGGCATCTGGTTGGACCCAGAGCAAAGCCAAGCTCGTTAAATGTTAAGTGCAGTGACACGGAGTTTCTGGTTCCAAGCAAGAGAAATGCATGTTGCAGAAGATTTTAAATTGCTACTGCATTTTCTGATGTTCCAGACCAAATAAATGAAAATCTCAAGAATGAGGTTTACCCTGACAGGCCAAACAAGTGAATTACTACTCACATCTGTTTTATCGTAATGAGAGGTTTCAAAGTTCTATTGCTCTATGAAAATACTTAGATTCCCACATAAACGTAAAATACAGTCCCAACCAGTGATGGGCCAGCTCGGAGCCCTTTCACGGGGCCAGGAGTGTGCCCCCCACCCCCCTTTATTTCATCTTTTCTGTGACCCTGGATGGTCACATGTCAATACTTTGTTCTCAGGCACATTTCTGCCTTTAGAGTTGGGGTCGGGTTAGGATTAGGCTGAGGATGGGGTGGGGTCATAGATAGGGAGACATGGGGAGGGGGGGTAGGGATAAGGATAAATATAGGGCAAGGGATCAACAAAGAGAATAAGCATAGGGATGCACAGGTTTAGGAGTGAGGGCTGGAATTAGGTTAGGGCTAGGCTTTGGTTTTAGGATTGCCAAATGTCTAGCTTTAGCATCAACCTAAGCAAATCTATCTGGACATAGTTTCAACACAGGATTTTTTTTTGCAATGCATTAAATAATTGCGTAACTTTCAAACGCAAAAGACGTGTACAACACAGAAGGACGTGTATTTCAGGAAGTACTTTTCCTGGGTGATGACGCGTCTACTCCGGATGGGCAAAAGTGAAGACTGGCGTTCAGACCTTTCCGTAGCATCTGCATTTTAAAGTGTTGCGTTCTGCACCGATTGTCAACGTTCCCCAGACTGGATTTAAAATGTATGATCTTGCATAATGTACTGCGCCGATTTTTCCCCTCAATGACCTGAACGTGGGGAGGGAAGGGCTGCCCGGGCCCACAGCTCGTCCCATGCCACGCGGGCCCCACGCCCCCAGGCACCCCGGGACACCCTCTCTCGGGCCTCTGCGTTCAGCTCTCACGTCGCCCGCAGAGTGGGAAGAATGCCTAAGTGTGGAGTCAAGTCTCCACCCGACCTGTCCCTAAAGCCCAGAGTATCTCATGGCTGAGGCTCTTTGGAAGAAGTCCCATCGCCATGAACGGAAGTCCGCCTGGAAGACGTCCCCCCGGCCTCACTTCAGTTTGGGGTGAGGTGCCGGCAGAGCGAACAGTAGTGGGGCCTCCCTTTAGTCTTGCAGTGGAAATGCAATTATTTCATCCCCAGGTTCAGTGTCTCCCGCACAGTCTCCCAGAGGGACGCTGCCAACCCTTCCTCTTCCCCTCTGCCTCTCAGCACGCAACTCCCGTCGAGAGAGAGCTCTCCTCTGGGGTCTCCGGGAAGGCTGCAATTATTGTCAGACTGGCTCGGACATGGCTGGGTTTCAAGTGTACACACTGGCCTGCATTCTGCTGACAAAAAAAGTCCAGCTGCGGTTCAGGGAGGCTCCGGGTGGGGCTGGTGCCGGTTCAGCTGCATCTCCCAGGGGAGATTCGTCTCATGAAGTCTGTGGACGCAGCATCCCTGACTTGGGCGGAGCGGTGACCGTGCCTGGAGCCGTGCACAGGCATTTCCCCTGCACGTGTGGACATGCTCCCTGCTGTCCGACGGGGCGGGAAGACACCTGCGCCGCTGTGAGTCTCAGCACGAGCTCTGTTCTGCTTTCTCACTCATAGTGGCAGTTGGTGCCTCTCCTTTTCCTTCAAGGACCCAAGTCCAAGCTGCAAGGATTTCCAAGGTGGATAATTGGAAACTTGACTCTTTCCCTAATCCTTCATTGGCAGCTCAGCATGTCAGGGGCTGATTGGCTTTCCTGGAAGACCCCTGCCAGGTGAAGTCACAGCTGTCCTCAGGGGAAGGGAAGAGCGCTCCCGCCAGGCATCCACAGAGGAGGACACTTTCCAGAGCAAAGTAGTTCAACCCGAGGCCACTCTCTGAATGCACGTGGGGGAGAGAGAAACGGGGGTGAGAAGGCTTGCTGTTCTGTAGGAGCAAGATAAAAATAGCTGTGAATGTTATCATCTTAAATTGCTACCAGGGACGAGGCGACGTGACCCAAATACCAAGTGACGGTGTGTAGCCCAGCCGGATGAAGGCCCATGAAAGGCGTGCGGAGAAGTCTTATTAGCAGCGCGGTTGGGGCAGCAGGCAGCTGGGGCTCTCAGCCAGGGTGCAGTGGCGGGGTCATTGGGCTGCCTGCCACCTCCTGCACGCTCAACCTCAGCAGGTTTGCTGGCGGGGAAGCCATGACCAGGTGCACTTGTCCGATGGGAGGGTCATTGGGGCGGGGTGAGCCGTCTTCAATACTGGTTCCCCTTTCACAGACAAGGATGGGCCTTCTCACTTAAGATGAAAACAAAGGAACATCTGCCTTTTTTGTTTCACATGCATTGTTTGAGATTCTCAGCCCAGCCCCTCCTTCCATAACAGCAGTTCATGTCACAGCTCACACAGTCTCCAGTGCCAGGGTGCTTGCGGAGAGAATTAAAGCCGGATCCCTGACTAGGAGCCCGTCTGCAGGAGCACTGCCCTCCAACAAGCTGCAGGGCAGGTGGTAGGAGGCATATCACAGCTACAGAGAAAGCTGTTACAGTCTGCAATAAAGGAACAAATTTTGGATGGACATTAAGAGTGATGTTTTAGACTCACCTTTCTATTCTTTATTTTTTGCATGTTTTCCAAAATAATTGTATTAAAGGGACATGGCATCGCTACATCATCAGACTTCAGGAGAACATCGTAAATCAGGGCCATGCATGTGATGCGTTGAACTCGCCACCCCTCCAGCTCTTCCTTCATCACACGACTTGCCTGCCCCTCCGTCCTGCAGCCACGATTTCACTTTTATGGACTAGAAGTCTAGTTTTGTTGGATTTAGTTCATTCATTGTGTGTCTTTTCTGTGCAACATATGTGAGTAAAATCACACGAGGTCTGTCTTTCTCTGGAAAATCTCTTTAAACCTCTTTCCCTCTAAGTCCATCCATGTTGAGCTTAACTTTTCTTCTTAGGAGAATGTCCAGCACATGGTTAGGTAAACACGACATAAATGTTGCTAAGGGTAGGAGCTTGACACAAGTCCCGGGCTCTTTCTTTTGGAAGGAGGTGGGCTCGCCCTGAGCATGGCAGGACCAGGCTTCCGGATGGTTCCACCTGGGGAGCCTTGTCCTCCTCCTCTGAACCCTGTTCCGTGCTGGGCAATGGACTTTCTGCATCCCTCAGGCATCACCCTAATCTTGAGAGAAGACGCCCACACACTAGAAATCAGATTGGGGGCAGCTCCCTGGCTGTGCCCACTGAACGTCCCCCTGCATCGCCCGGAAGGCTGAGGTCCTACTGGGGTCAGCTTTGGGGATGCAGCCGGGAGCTTTTCTCTTCCCGTGTGTCAGCGATGGCGCTGCCATTGATTCGCACTTTCTCTTGCTCTTGGAATTGGGCCCCGTCTGTTGGGAGGACACGGCAGCTGCTGTGTAGGACGGGGGACTGGCTGCGTGGCCGCAGAGTCGACCTGCACTGGCAGGCGTGACCGTGAGACACCGCGCCGCCCCGAGGATGATGGCGACACAGGCCACGCATGTTCTTTCATGAGTCTTCCAGGCATGACCGCGTGTGAGTGGCAGGGCCCAGGGCCCTGGGCCCCCGGGCCCCCAGGCCCCCAGGCCGCAGGCCCCCAAAACTGAGACGGAGCCTCGCAGTGCAGCTCACCACAGGGTGTTTGTTGCTCCTGCCGCCTTGACAACTGCTGAAAGACGTTCTATTATTATCAACTCAAACACAGCGCCGCAGAATGATCACTACTTCCCGGGCGGCAGCCACGTGCGGACGACTCTGGAAGCAGCATCTGGCTCATGGGTGTGAGGAGGGGCGCTGGTCGGGCTGCTGCTCTGGCGCAGAGAGCGATCCCAGAGCATGTGCATCCCCCACGTCCGGGGACAGGCGCCCCATGGTGCTTCCCACGTGACCTTAGGAGAGATCTATCTTTACAATTCTATGCCTTTTGCAATTTAGAATAGATTTTTGAAAGAAGATAATTTCATTTCTAATGTCACATTCAGCCAGGTAGACAGACTATTGATGAATCTCGGCACAGCTTTGTTCAAAAGCCCAGGTCATGAAGGCTGCAGGTAAGAAGGCTCTGCCGGGAAAAGGTACGGTGCGCATTCTGATGGTGCAGAATCTGGTTTTCTGGGGACCCCAGCCCTTCTTTAGAGAGTGGAGAGGGGCCGGCTGACATCGACCTCACAGATCCACCTCAGCACCCGGACAGAGCCAGCATTGCAGCTGTGGGGCCCACCTGTAGGGCCAGGCCTGGTCCCCCCAGTTCCGGGGCCGAGTGGGGATACGGGAGGCCGACCACAGTGACTCAGCGGGCACTTGTCACCCTTTATTCTTCTAGCTGACCAAGAGAAAACACAAATGGACAATTCCCAATGCCGCTTCCGTGAGGAGATCTGATCTAGAGGAACAGGAAAAGGTGGGATGAAATCTCAAAGGGTGAGAGAGATCAGCCCTCAAACAGGCTAGTAAAGTAATTTATACAACGTAAGGTTTTACAGAGGTCATACAACAGGATTTTCCACCCATCTCTGTGCACTTGACTTTGGTTCACAAGCACTTTGGAGGATTTCTCCTAGTGCCTATTCCTCAGCTCTCATTACCTCTTCGGATTCAAAATATACTCAACATTGGATTTTGGATTGGTATTTCACAGGCCTGTTGATTTGGAAAGGATCACCCACCCTCTGTGCCTAGGAGAAGGGAGGAAGGGATTCTCAGGACTCACTAGGTGTGTCCGGTCGAGTCTACTCCAGTAGACTATGGCTCCTCCACCTCTTTCCACCACGACATTCATTCCCTTGGCTCTCTCTTTGTCTTCCCAGAGTCAATTCCATGGTGCGCTCTCCCTCTACTCAAAATCTTACCATGATTCTATGTGTTCTAGCAAATAAAGCCCTGATGTCTCCATCGACAATTTCTTCACCATAGAAGCCCAACTTAGCTGGTCTCCGATCTCAGTTCACTTGGGTTGACATCGCAACCTGTACCATCCATTCCCCAAGAAAGCGAATTTCATAGCATTTTTTTGTTTGAAATATTTCTACTTTCTCTTGCTTCCTCCTGCTATTGCCCCTGAAAATACTGCCTATCCTTTCAGATCTACTTTAAAATGTATCTTGAAGATCCCGTAAATATGGTGTCCTAACCAAGTGGAATGTCTTCTTCTCTTGAAACCTTAGATAGATGACAGAAAGGTCGATAGAGAGGTTATTGAAATAGATAAAAGATAGAATAGATTAGGATACATAGACAGACAGATAGAGAGATATGATGGATGGATGGATGGATGATGGGTCTGTATCAGATCTATCAGTCTGTATGTATCTATATTTCTGCCAGAACAGTAGCACCCATGTCTGAGACAGGCAAAGTATGCATATTACTCATATGAAATCACTGAAAAAATTGGACTTCTTCATCAAAAACACTAATAATTGATCTTTTCAAGCATCGCTGTCTCGTTTACCCCTAACTGCTGCCATGGAAGGTTGGGGCTGCAGGTAAGACTGAAGATGAAGAAGAGGATCAGCAGGGAAACTGAACTCACCAGAGCTGTGGTTTTCTTCAAGGCCAGGTTTGAGATCTGATCCTGGTGTCTTTAGCACCACCTAGGTGTGCTCACTCTTGGTTTCTGCATTTGGAAGGAAGGGTTAGCGGTGATGATTTACATGACAAATGCGATGAGCCACACACTTCCCCCACAGGGCTCCAGCTCTGGACTTGAGGATCCTGGAGTGGACAGGCAGGGGAGTGCAGGATTTCACAATACTCACTGTGCTGATGGTCACTTCCCTCACGTGGTCACAGTGGAGGACAGACACAGTGGAGGACAGACACAGTCCGGACAGCAGCAGTGAGGGTGTTCTGCTGGTCTTCGGCCTCGTTTCCAGGTGTCCACTGCCCTCTGCCTGCTCACGGGGCTGCATCCGGAACGTAGACCAGTGGTGGGAACTCGGGCTTCGTGCTGCTTCAGGGGTCCGATGAGAATGGCACTTCTGTCATTGCCATCCCTTCCTTTCACAGTGGGAATGTGACCGTCCATGTACTCTTCTATCCTTTCACCTCATTTCTTCCTCCCAGTGCATTCCCGGCTCATTCTGCTGCCACTTCCACCAAGTATCTGAAAATAATTATTGCAAACATTATAGTATTTGTTTTCCGTAATAACGTAAGAATTACAATAAGAATGCAGTAAGAATTACTAAACAATACTAAGAAATGTATGTCTATTATCTCTCATCATCTATCTACCATCATCTATGCATCATATATATATCCATCATCTATCATCTATGTATCTATATATATGTATCTATAACCTTCACTCTGATTCTGAATGTATGTTTATTATCCTGTTTCCAGATGCGAGGAAATTGAAATTTATATTTTGTCATACTAAGTTGATCATTTTTAGTTATGAATGTATTTTTTAACCCAAGTGTGCATTTGCTGTTGGAGATTTCAGCCTGCCCATAATCAGTTGCGAGGTCTGCAGCTGGAGGATGCTGCATTCAGAGTGAGTGCCGTGACTCAGTAAAATGGGTAGGACTTGAGGTAGTTAATTTCTGAATCAGAACTGCTAACGTGACCCTGAAATCATGAGTCCATTTTTAAGAAGGTTTTGAAGATTAGCAGGTGACCGACACACACGTTTCCCTCTTCTCCGGGACATGGAAGTGGCCTTGTTAGCAGGATGTAGCGGTGTGCACGTACGGCAGCGCCCCGGATCTGACACGAAGGCTGAAGGGCACGAAGTGAGCAAACAAGAACGCACGGGGGATGCTTTACTCCTCCTGTGATAAAGCTCAGAAGAATCAACAGGCAATTCAGACGAAACAGGAACCCAACGCTGCTCTGCTCCTTCCTTGTGCTCGCAGTCCCGCGGAGACTGAGGGAGGAGGAGACCAAATTTCCTGGGAGAAAACAAATGAAGTACAAACGACAATAGAAAACATGAGAAAACGCACGTCAACCCCTTGCCTGTGTTGACTCACACCTGCACGCGTGTGCTTGCACGCGTGACAGACCTGCGGACCTGACAGCCGTGCTCACACCAGACATGGCCCCCGAGTGCGCGCACGCCCCCCACGAGTGTGGGCGCACAGCAGATTGCACACGTGTGCACATGGATGCGGCTGCCGGGTGAGGCCCCTCACTGACCCCGTCCAGCCTGGGCCCCGGCCCCTCTGCCTCTTCGCCACCAACGCTCCTTCGTCTGAAGCTGTTTTCTCCGGCTGCTCCGTCTTCTCTTTTCCTTCCATCTGATTCTCCCCTAACAGTGGATGATCCGCCCTTTATATTCCCGGCAATGCCAGCAAGAAACCCAGCACAGCGTGTGAGCCCACAGTCCTGTGTCCCCATGTGGAGGCAGTGGCCACAGCAGGAAAGGGATCCGGAGACCTGGGCTGGCTGCCTGACGTGGGCCCAGGAGGACAGACGGTGGCGGCCAGGTCCCTGGGAAAGTACTCGGGTTTAGCTGTTTGGAAAAGCAATTCCTAACCCTGACTGACGCTACTCTGATACAAACCGTTAAACATCTTTCCAGCCCCAACTCTGGGTGATTTGAGGTCTGTGGCTGGTGAGCTGCCTGAGATGAAAGGCTCTTTTGTGATACAAAAGTTCCATGAGGCCATCATCCCAAGTCCACAGAAAGGGTGTCCGTGATGCCGTGAGGGAGGGACGTCCGCAGGATGCCAGGAGAGGGCCCCCTCCGCTGTGGGGTGCTCTGTACTGGGAGCGACCATCCTAGAGCCCAGATGACCCCATCTTCACCCGGGTCCTGACATGCTGGGAGGGATCTGCCTGGGACCTGTCCCTGAGCCCCAGGCTCCGCCACCATGACCTTCGGCTCCCAGGAACGCAGGTTCAGACATGCGGGGTGACATCACAACAGGGGTGCTTGCATGAGATTCCAAGGAGGCCTAGGACCCTCTGTGTAGACACCCCAACATTTCAAATGTATGTGTTCTGAGTAAAAGGATCTGTTCCAAGGCTGGAGGTCTCAGCCAGGAAGTAAAGGCAATGAGTAAGCATCAAAAGTGTCTAATCATGCAAGAAATTCAACATGAACGGGGCACACTCGGTCCCGATAAAGAGACAATGACGAAGAGCTTCCATGAATCTGTCTGTCCGAAGTGCCTCGTCTTCACACCGCTCACAGCCCTCCAGTGGACTTGGGGGCGGTGGACTGAGAGTCCTGCCTCCCCGCCGGTCACAAGGGCCGGTCCACGCGCCGCGCAGGAGGAGGGCGCCGGAGGGTCGCCTGCAGCCACGCACCCAGCCCGGGCCGTCCCGTGTCCTCCGTCGAACCTGCTCCGGAGGCCTCCGCCGGGTTTCGTCTCGTCTCCTGCGTTTCTTCTAAATGCTGAGCGACGTCTGTCACTGGGGTCCATCGGGCAGCAGCCACCCCGGGTTGGGTCTCCTCTGTGGGGCTCGGGACACTTCTGGGACAGGCTACTGGCTGTGCACCCCCTCAGTGGGCCGGGGAAGGACAGGGGCCACCCCTTTCTGGAGACAGAGGGACCAGGGGTGCTGAGGACTTGGGGCCTGACCCGGCGGTGGGGCGCTCAGACACTCACCGGCGCTGAGGGCAGGGCTTCCCGGTGAACCGACCCGGCACCCTCGTCCATGGGGCCCACGCCCAGGCAGCTTGCAGGCCCGTCACGCACGGCAGATGTGACGCCTGAAAAATAGACGTTCGCATCTCAGGTGTGAGGCTCAGGTCCAAGAGCAAGCTGGTCACCGGGACAGTGTCTGGGGAGCAGGAGGGGCTGTGGAATTGCGCCTTCGTGGTGCGGGAGGGGAGGCAGGGGCGGCAGGGACGGGGCCATCGTGACTCCACCCGCAGCCCCTCTCCCGCCTCCCAGCCCTGTCACCTGTCACGGGAGCAGGATGTCAGGGTGCGCTGGGGACACACACTCAGTCCAGAATGGCTGTGTCCTGTCACCTCTGCTGTGGGAGCCTGTTGGGAACTCTGGAAGCCTTTTCGTGTCACTTGGAGCCAAAGTGACATGCCATGAACGGCCTCCTGTCCTACTGCTGCCCCGACTGGAAGTCATGGTCACACTGTCCCCAAGGACCCTGGTTTCTGGCCCAAGAATTTGTCACGGGGCCAACTTGCAGCACGTCCAGTCTCTTGGGGACTGTTCGTGACCCCGTGACTGGAACTTTCCCCTTTGCATCATTCATTCCGACAGGGAGGACAGAGCGGGGCCCTGAGGCTGGCGCTGGGCTCCCAGAGAGGAGCCTGCAGAGATCAGGGCCGCTGCTGTGAGCGTCAGTAGCCACCGTCTGTTTGCAGGGAGCATCACGCGGAGCGGGGAGCTGTCAGGCTCCTCAGGCAGGCCTGGCGGCTGACAGCCTGCCCCTTCCCGGTGGCCTGGACAGAAGCGTCTGCCAGCTCCACAAAGCCGCCCTGGAAAGCGAGGCCTTCCAATGGGCCCGGCAGAGTCTGCGGCTGTGAACCACACCTCTGCTTCTCCAGACACAGCGGTGGTGCGGGAGAGAGGAGAGTCACCCCGCCTCCTGCGTTAGTGAAGAACCAGGGCCCCGGACTTGCAACGGCGGCTGTGAGGATGTTCTGAGGTCTGTGAAAGTGACTCCAGACTGGTCCTGTCAAAACCCGTTTATTTCTGTTTCGCCAGGAGAGGCTGCAGGAATGGCCTTCTGCTGGAGACGGAGGATGTTCTCCTCGCAGGGCGAAAGCCACCACAGCTGGGCCGTCATAATTGTGAGTCGTTTAAAAGCTCTTGTTATTAAAACTGGATTGTTTCAGATTGCTGCTTTATTCAGTTGAGACAATAATGTGCTCTGTGGGACTCAAATCAGTGACTTCAGGCAGCAGTGGATGCTGTCAGCTTAATGTGTCCTGCCTTTTGCTTTTGTAGAGAGTGATGGGATCTCAGATTCTGAAATTAGATTTTAATTTCCTTTTGTGGACATTTTGCACGTCTATCGCATTCGTTTCCATGAACGTCATGGTGCCTCTGCCCGTGAGCTCACACATGCGCTCAGAACTCACCCCTTCCCAGCAGCACAGCCCCTGCCCTCCCGAGACAGGACGGCTGGCGGCACGGGGACGGCTAAGCACCGGCCGTGGACTGTCCCTGGCGCCCGCTGCCGACGCCGGGGCACGGGGAAGCAGTCTCACCCTCCGCGGCGCCTCGCTCTGCCCTCAGGACGCAGTGCCCGGCCCAGGGCTGCACCGTGGGGGGAAGCGGAGCTGGCCCTGCAGTGGGCGCCGCGCCCCCCGGGTGCACAGACAGGAGACGCAGTCCCGTCCACACATCTTGCCCGACTTACTCAGACGCCTGCAGATGCTCCCAGGACACTACTGCAGACGGGATCGGCTCCCGTCCGGGTCTCCCCCGCCACGCTGGGGCGGGCCGTGAAGACATCGCCTTGTGTCAACGCTGACTCTTATTTCTGAAAATAAATACAGGCACCAGGATGGGAACCTCACCCGACACGGGAGGTGCATGCGCCATCGTCTGCAGTGCTGTTCTCAGGCAGGAAGAGCTGAGGCGCGTCGGGCGGTCTGGAGGAAGCGGCTATGACAAGTCCTGGAAAAGTGCTAGCATCCACGCACAGGGACGATCAGCTTTGCTGTGGCTGTTACAGACCACACGACACGGCGCTGTGATAATTACCCTAATTAGAATTTGAATCCACGCATCTATCAATCATCTATCTGTATGTATATATTCACATCATCATCTATCTGTACAGATACACACGCGGTTAATTCCTAGATGTTAAAACAACGTGATATGAAAGGACAATCCCTGCTTTAGGAGATTCTGAATGTCGTGACCGTGACCTCTAAAAGCTCTTTTCCACTTAGAGGGCAGGTGGGTGCTGGACTCCTATGGGAGCCGAAGACTGATGTCAGGGGGATACTAAGGAAGTAATGAGAACTCAGAAAACATCACTCCTGCTTTAAACAACGTAACAACCAGCTGGTCCCCGAAGGGGACGGTGGCCCCTCAGGTGCCCTGGGGAGCCCCGCGACCTCACCCAGAGTGGCGAGCACTGTCCTCCAAACTGAAGCTCAGGCATCTGCTGGTCACCAAGGAGCCGGGGTCCACAGGAGTCAGGAAGCTCGTTCAGACCAGGGATGCTGGTCCCCGAGCGTGTCCGGGAGCATCCCTGACATGCCAGCCACCTTGCGGGGCGCTGTGTGCCGCCCCGGACCCGGCGATGGACCTGGACCGGAACTAGATGGCCAGAGAACGCCACTCCTGACACATGAGCACGTGCCCCGTGTGGCTGTCCCTGAGGAGCCCAGGACGGCAGAGGAGCCCTATTCGAGGGAAGGGGAGGGACGCTCTCGCTGGGGTCTAGCTTAGTTCCTCTCCGTTTCTAAAGTACGGGGGCAGCTGGGCAGCTGGGCACCTGGGGATGCCCTGGTCAGAGCTGGTCCTGTCTCACAGCCGCTGTGCTCTTTAATGTATTGATGACACCCACAGAGAGCGATGAGGGAGATGCTCCTTAATTCCCACTGTGGTTTGATTCTTCTGTTTACTCCCCAGGAAAACTCCTGAGGATCGCGAACACTGTGTGAGGTCACAGATCTGAAAGCGTGGCCCATGGTCTCGTTCACCTGGGCTTGCTCTCCGACCCCTCGGCCACCATCATGTCCAGGTTGTTACTTCTCTGGACTTTGCAGTGTGTTTATATCACATCAACACCCCAAACTCAGCTCGTGTTCACGTCATAAGTCCCTCGTGCACCAGGTCAAGTCCTCGGAGGGGGCAGAGGGCCCACAGCGCTTTCCTCATTACAGGGTTTCCCAAATATAGGATTGTTGTTTCGCCTTCCATTTCTTTCTTAAAGGAGAGGTGCAGCAGAGGCAGGAAGAGGGAGCGGAAGAAGCATTTCTTTTATTTAGCTGTTTATCTTGCTGGTTCCCCCAGATCTAGGATGTGAAGCGGGGTCCTTGGGATGTACGTGGACTGCACCTAACAGGAGGTGGCAGACCCAACCACTCCTCTGCCAGGGCGTTTTAAACTCTGTGCTCTGCTGTTTAGAGCTTCACAGGATAACTCCACCCCCCGTGCAGCCTTCTGTGTGACTGGTCTCATCTTCTACGGCCATGATCCCGGCATTGGCCTCCCGTCTGCGTGGCTCAGCCGACAGCTTTGTGATTCTCTCATCTCGTGACCCAGACTGTTCCACACGTCATTGTGCACCTAGATGTGTGAGGAGCATGTGAAGCCTTAGGGAGCTCTGCCCAGCACTCTGGCTCCCGGCTGCTCTTGGTAACGAATGATAAGAGCAGCACTAGCCCAGGTCGCAGCTCTGCGTCACCCTGTGTCCTCTCTCCAGGACCCATGGGTCACCGTGCCTGACTCCACAAACTTGCTCTTTGTCGTCTCGGTC
>RJWH01003466.1:0-117293 GCA_004363575.1 Solenodon paradoxus
CCTGAAGAACTCAGGTTGCATTAGGTGAGCTCATTCTGCCTTGTCTTCAAGTCATGTTTATACTTAATCGCTTGTGTTATTCATTGTGTAAAACTCTCTCTTTTGCTAACTTTGAAGCACTAGGAAGGAAAAGACATGTCTTTCTTGTTTTTGTTGAATCCATAGGTAACTCCTTGGCTCTAATGATACTACATCTTTGTCAAATACGAACAACTTCTTCAATGGGCATATGCATTTAACTCATCAAGTTAAGATATTTTGAGTTAATATACTTGTAGATTAATTGGATATGCAGGCATACTATTTAGCACTAAGACATAAAAGGTATAAATTTGTAACCCTAAAATGTCTTTAATTGAAAATTAATTTATTAAATTTATTCATCAGCTAGTCTCTTTGAAGGATGTTGACCAGATTCTAAGGCATGAGAATTTGCTTACATTTTCCAAAATACACTTACCTTTCCCCCAAACTTTAATGTCTTTCTATTAGAATTCAGAATTTTTTTGATGGGGCACCCAAGAATTAGCATATTATTCACCATTTTGCTCAGAATCAATTGTTGCTTTATTATTCTGAGTACTGAGCTACCCAGCAGGAACTGAATATTTTCTGTGCTTCCTGGTGAGGCAGGCCAGCGACACATGAGAAGGGGTTGAATTGAAAATGATGTGTTCTTAGAGCCAGTGAGGCACTGAGCTGTTTTCTCTTACTTCTGCTGGATGGAAGAGAAATGGGCAGTTTGATTTTCTTAACCATGCTTTGTATGGAGGGAATATTTATACACTTAATTTTGAAACCATGAAAACAATTGCTGTATTCATTCCCAAAGAGAGTTGTGTTGGTGACATTTATTCTGTCATAGTTTTGGAGGCTGGCAGTTAAAATCAAGGTGATAGCTGGGCCAGGCTTCCCCTGAAGGCTCTGAGCAGAAGCTGATGTCGTTCTCTCTTAGCTTTGGGGGCTGCCTGCAGCTTCCTGAGGTTCCTGAGGTTGGTGTGTGAAGGCACCACTCCAGTGTCTGCCTCCTCTTTACAAGGCCTTCTCTGTGTTGCCATCCAAATTTCCCTCTACTTGTAGGGATGTCAATTAATCGATTTGGTCCCAGGCTGACACATTATGATTTCTGCTTAAATTGACTGCATCTGCAAAGTCCCTATTTCCAAATGAGGCCCCATTCACAGGTTCTGAAAGGGCATGGATTTTTAGGGGACTCTCTCTAACCTAGTATATCACATTTCCTGTAGTCATTTAAGAAACCATCTCATAATATTCTTGCCTCAGTTACTCTTTTTCCACAGAAACAATTAATTTCAGAGAAATTGCATGGGGGCATGGGATGAGTTTCCAACTATCTTAGTTGCTTTACAAGAGATTTTCTCTTAGAAGATTTTAGAATTTCAAAAAGCAACATTCTCTTGCTGGATCCCAAAATAGAACTTTTATATGCTTTTGTCTGTTATCACGGTTTGCTCATCACTGTTTCTCAGCAGGCCAACTTATTTCTATTACTTCCATTATGGTAAGAGGTATGTATGTTTGGATGCAGCCGTGAATCACCCTAGATGCATGTTGTTATGGAAAATTACCATTGTGTTCAGCTGTTATGAGACAGAAGTCAAAGCTAAGCCTATTGAATGGCTGAAGATGAGCAACATTTCGTAGCAGTTCTTATTATTTTTTACACTTTGGATGAAATGTGCATTTAGATATGCATTCCCTCATCGTCAGTGTTCATTGCCAAGGGGACGGGCTTGCGTCTGAGCACTGATATCTGTGTATCTATGTCTGTGAATGCACCTGAGAGCACTGCTCTGCACCTCTCTCTTTCATCACGAATGCAAACAATCATGATGTCAAATATTTCTATTTAGTATTCATGCTGTTTTTACCCTGGATTTGAAGGACACTTTGAATGGTTTTTGGATATCATACTTTACTAGGAATTCTGATTTCCCTTGTTTGGAAAATACATATAATCTCCAAAATGTGCATTTAGATGAAAGAGAAGTGATTAAATGAAGTAGGAACCAAAAAAAAAAGGGGGGGGTGGGTAAAAGAATGCATTTTCTTGAAAAACAAATGATGAAATAATGTTTTCCTAAAAGCCATTCTCGTTGTTGTTATTTTTACACGTTATTTATTTATTTATCTAGAGGCAGGAAGCAGGCAGGGAGAGCAGGAAGAAGCGTCTGTCCATCCACTTAGCCATTCCCTGCTACCAAGCCTCATTATTTAGAGACATGATCTAATTGCAAAAATAATCCAGATTAGTCCTAATTTACTCTTGAAAGATAGTAAATATATAGAGGAGTTTGCACTGCTAAGCAGCCTGGTTTTTCATTGACTTTCCTCTTTACTTCTTACTATCTTTTGCAAGCCGTCATTTGATTAACGCATGACACATCTCCCAGTCAGATAAAGTGAAATACCCCAGTTTTAATAAAAGCTTTTTACATTAGTCTTCACAAAGAACAAGTAGGCGGGTTGCTCATGAAAAAATAAACTTATTACAGGGCTATTTCAGACTTCCGAGCGGTAATTTCTGGGTTGTTTCCTAATTCAGTAAGTATTTGCTAAGATACAACAAAAGGATGTGGGGGCGATTTAAAAATAGGGCCCAGTAAATAAGAGTCTACCTATAATTAATGTGATGCTTCATGCATCAGACATTCACAAGCCTTCTTAATTACTGTTCCTTCCCTGAAATTCTTATGTAGTCTACATTTGTGACCTTACTTGTTTGCAAATGTTAAATTATAAAAGTTACACTGGCAACTCGTGTGCAGCAAAAAGAGCTTCAAATAAGAAACAGGGGTTTCCAATTTGCCAGTTAATTGACATGTTTTTCCCTTAGAGGAATACAGGTATGTGGCCCAGCGAAACCAAGCACTCTTTTAACTTTCTTCTTTCGGGATCATACCTCATAATTGAAAGCAAAGAACATCACTAAGAAATGTACTAAAAGCCAGGATTCATTTTTATTCCCTAAAGAAGTGAGATTGCTTGAGCTTATTTTTAAAATAGAGCTTGTTTTTTAGAACAGTGTGGGTTCACAGCAATATTGGAGGGAATGTACAGAGATTTTCCTATAGATGCCCTGTACCCACACACACCCAACTTCCCCTATTACTAACATTCTCCACCATTTGTTACACTGATGACCCTACACTGACAAGTCACCATCCCCCAGAGTCCACGGCTGATATCAGGACTACTGCGAATGGATAATGACCTGTGTCCACCATTATAGTATCATATAGAGTAGTTCCACTGCCTAAAAATCCTCTGTGCTCCCTTTTCTCACCCATTTTTCCTTTTTGTTGTTTGAACTTCAGTTTAGCATTTTAAAATGTTTAAAATCCTCACTGTGTTTGAAATACCAAATAAAGCTATTTAGAAATTTGCTACAGAGTGAAGGGAACTATAAAGAATTGAGACTTGAGGCCAAAAGCCTTGACACCCTCCCAGAACCTTCTGTCTCTCACACCTTCCTATCAGGGTCCTCAGGCCGTCCCCCAGGTTTGGTAGTTCACCTCACACATAGGACTCAGGTTTCATGTCACGGTTACAATTTATTACACCAGAGGGCAGACAGCAGTGTCATCAAAGGGAGGAGCCACATGACTTTGCCAGAGTTCTGTCCCTGAGGAGCTACACAGGCCACTCTGATGTCCCTGCCGGGAGCTGTGACAACACATGCTAGTGTGTCTACCAGGGATGGTCTTTAGGGACTCAGTGCCCAGGGTTTGTATTGGGAACTGAGGATGGAGTCACCCTGTGCCTAACACCTGCCCAAATTACAGACTCCCAGAAGGATGTCAGAGGTTTAATATAAACCATGTTTTCGGTACAAACAGTCCAGTCTCAGTGAGCCTTTCATATGTAGGAAAAATTTTATATCAGTGTAGGCTACTATTTTTTTGCCAAATTCCCAGAAGCCAGCCAATGGCTGGCTTTGCAAGCAGGCTCTTTATCTGGATTGCTATGTTTATATTTCTGCACACCTCCATCCTATCCATCCACAGAGCCTGTTGGCTCTACCTTCAATGTCATTCCTGCACCCAGTCATTCTTGTCTTTGTCCACGACCTGGTTATGGCCTGCTTCACAGGCTCATCTCTCTCTCCCTGGTTCAGACTTATTTCCCTGTTCTAACCAAGGGGTCCCTACAATCTGGATCTTCACAGAGTAGCTGGAGAGATTGTCTGAGAACAGTTCAGCTCTTGTCACTCTTTTGCTAACAGCTCTCAGTGGCATCTGGTGCCACTTGAGGTGTTTGTCCAAGGCCCGGCAGGTCTTCGTCCCTGTGTGCTCCCTGAGCCTGTTGGCTATGCAGGACTCACACACTCTCTGTCCCACCCCACTGGTGTCCTTCCTGTCCCTCCAGCACATGAAGATGTTGCTGCCCCAGCCTTTGCTTTAATGTTGTGTCTGCCTAGAAACTGTCCCCTGTTCCTCCTGATGATTACGCGGCCTCTTCCCCTCCTTTCTTCTGGTTTCTTCTCAAAATGAAAAATGGCACCCTCATCCCCATTCTCCCTGATACCTTGCTTTGTTTTCCTGCATAGCGCTTATACACCAAGATGTCTCACACATGATCTCTACACATGATCTGCTTTCTTTTTTTAAGGAAAGATGCAGGCAGGAATGAAGGCAGGCAGAAGCAAGCAGGCAGGAAGAGAGAGGAGGAGAAAACATTTTATTTATTTTTATTTAGTTTATATGTTGGTTGTTCTCCCCAGCCCAGGAATTGAACCCAGGTCCTTAGGATGTATATGGACTGTGCCCACCCTCTACGCCACCAGAACACACGCATGGTCTGTTCTGCTAGCTAGGCTGTAAACTCCCCGAGGGCAGGATGGTTGTCTTTAAGACTGCTCCAACCAGTGCCTGGAACGTGGTAAGTTCTCAACAAATATTCTTGAGTGGATGAGTGAAGAGATAGTAAGAAGAATCTTCTTAGAGGGCTCAGTGCTCAGGAGAAGCCTTCACTGTAACAGAAATGAAGGAAGTCCCTTGTGGTTCTGAGCGACATCACTCCGCATGTGCAGAAAGGAGATGGCTCATATGGTGAAATCACTGAGAACCTGTTATTTTCGTCATCCGCTAAAATTACCAGGTCGGTTCTTGGCCAAGAAGAGGAAACAGTTTCAAGAACAGAGACAAGCATATGGGAGATAAATTGGAATGAAGAAGTCACCACACCCTCAAACAATCGTGCTCCGTGAAATCCCACTCAGAACTTGCAGCATCAATGTTTGCTTCTTGCTGAAATGCTCAGTGTAGATTTCAGTGGCCGCCCATGTGTTGTGTGTGGGCTTCTTTCTTTTCTTTTCAGCATGTTTGGCCCTGCCTCTCTCTCTCTGGATCTTCACAATAGCCCACTGTAAGGTGCGGTGGTATACAGGTTCCTCCTGAGAGAGGTAGATCATCTGGAGCCATGTGCTGGGCAGAACAGTTGAGTCCAGCGACAGCTGGCACTGAGTGGGGCCTGCCTTCCTGCTGGCCCGTTTTCCACCATATTGCGTTAGCTTTCCTACTAGACACTCCCGTTCCTGGGCTACCGACCACAAGTGTGATTGGACAGGGTGATGCGATGCTTCTGGTTATTTCATTGTACTGAAGCTGAGGGGAGATGTGTTTGTGCTGGGAGGGGTACACCCAGGACTCCAGCGATGATCCACCCTCTGTGACCCCGCCCCAGGCCCCAGCCAGTATCTGGTTGTCACGGATCATGTAGGAGCCAAGGTCATGATACCGGTATTTTGTTCATGTGGACTCAGCAGAGCCACACGGGCCTGGCCTGGCACTGGTGTCACTCCCACAGCTCAGTTTCTCTTGTCTACATAGCTTGCTCCGAAAGGGTTCCATACATAGTCGGTACCAGTTACAAGGGCCTTGAAATCTGTAAATAAAGGTCTTTCAGTAATGGCAAAGCAATACGTTCAATCCAGTTGGCTCTGTGGTCTCCATCTGTACCTGTCTTACTTCTCTGCTCCCCGTAAGCTTTGAATTGTGTGCCTGTCAATGTGATTGTAGATCTAATCTGTAGGAGGGGATCTCTTCAGTATCTTAGCATCTGAGACCTAGGTTAAAGGATGGAGAGAGAAGATGAAGTGTGACAATGAGAGGAAAGCTTTCCTTTCTCATTCCATCTGGTACAGCCAAAGGGGCGAGCAGGGATGGGAGCTGGGCTCCTAGGATAGATGATGTTGTGGTTTCTATGGTGACCAGCTTCTTTTTCTCTTGCTGGGCAGCTAAATACAGCAACAACAAAAGCCTCGTAGCTAAGTGTCTTCAGGTGGATACTCAGGCTCTCCTAGAATTTGCTGCATGCCCCTGTAGAGAACCAGTATTCAATCTCTTTGGTGTGACAGTCCCTGTCCCACTTGGCAGTGTTTGACATCAGAAAATTTAGCAATAGCTATTTTCATGACATGGAGTTGATATGTTCTTCTTACTAATTAGGCCTAAATTGTCTTTCAAAATGTGTACGTGTGTATACATGTACATACATACACACATACGTACATGCATATATATAAAATTGTCTTTAACATTTTGCCAAACTTTAAGTTTATAAAGTAGGCTTTCAATGTTTATTCCTTTCTGATCAAGAGAATAAACATAGAAAATGAAAACGGTATATCCATTTTTTTCAAAAATGCCTTCAGCTACAAAATTTTCATTGTCATCATTGTTCAACTACCAGTTCAAGTCTTCTAGTTCCTCTCTTGCTTTTGTGTAAGATCAAGTTTTTCCTTCACATACTTTGTCTTCAACAGATATTTAGTGAAAAATTGAAATGTTGAAAGATTTGGGTTTCCATTCATTGAATATTTTGATGAATGATCTCCAAATGGTTTTTTTGAAAATAAATGGTTCTTTTACAGGAAGGCTTTCTTGGATGGGAGGTCACTCTGTCCGGGGACAGATGAGACCCCCAGGACCATTAGTTGTCAACTACCTGTCTCAAGTTTTCCACCCATGGTGGCCTGTGCCAGGCGGGCCTCCCAGAATCGCTCCTGTGACATCTGTCCTTTGCCGCCCTCATTTCTTTAAAGACTTATGAAGGATTCTTAGAGTCTTTGTAGAATGGAAAATCACAGAGTTCATCTCATGTAATGTCAACCTTTCAATCTTTGTGTGGTTTTCTTAAGCGTGTGCACACGAATTGCATCACTGAAAAGGACCATGGGGAACTTCTGGATTTTATGAGTATTGGAGAAAATCTTGTAAGAGACATTATAAAGAGGGCAACTTTGGTCAAACAAATGTAACTCAAAAAATGGCTAAATCCAACTACACAAAGAGTTCCCGCTAGCAATTGCTTGGTCATCGACCCGGGGCTGACGACTGCTTTCTGTGATCTGCTGGATGGTGACTTGCTTTTCATTCTGAAGGTGAAGAATTTGAGACTAGTCAACTCTTGGTTACCTACTTTGAGTTCTCATTCCCTAATGGCTTCTGTTTGCCACTGATTATTCCGAATCTTGCCAGTGACCGTAATTTCAGGGAAGGCAAGATGCTGTTAGCATGAAATTAATGTAACTGGTGTTGGGACATGGGGAGGGGGCATCAGTCCCTTATTTGTAAAACAGACACATTTCAAAGTGATTGCTGCATCACGTTTCAACATCTTCAGATTTTCCATGCTCCTCTCCATTTATAAGAATAATTAGGAACAGATTATAATTCTTTTCTAGAGGATTTGATGAGAAGTGATAATTAAATTGTACGGAGGCAGCTCCTTCCCCTAAAAGCACAACAGATCCTTCTAAGTTGGGTCCGACTTTTAAACCCCAGTGTTAAATGTGTTGTAAATCACTGTATTTGCTGAATTCCCTATCCATCACATAAAGTCAAGGTAAGATTCGACTCTGCCTCTAGTGTCATCTCCAGCCTCGTTTATAACCAGAAGGACCAGCATCAACCAGTCAAGTCATATGATATATAATGTTCTGTGTTTAACAATAAAAAAAAGGAAAGAATTTAGAACAGAAACCTTACTGAAAGCTCATTAATATTTGACGAGGTGCTGTTGCCAACAGGATTAGTTTTTCCTAGCATGTTAATTTTCCTAAAAGCAACCACATGGATTCATGAGCAATGTTACTCTAATCTGCAAAGGAATTTAGAAAACTTAGTCACTTCCCTTGTGACTTTGTAGAGAAGAGGTCTCTCCCTGGACCTCAGTTAGTCTGAGTTGGCAGGGATTCTGGGAACACAGGTACCCTAGCCAGGGCATGGCCGGGATTCTAAGTCCATGTTCTGTGTCATCAACCACACAGCTTTGCAATAGCTTTGGAATATGTATTGTCTTTCAGGATAGCATGCAGAGGCACCAAATAAAGAAAGTAAATAACGCCAAGGGGGCTTCCTACAAACCTGACCGTTTTCTGCAGTGGAGTGCTGATGCAGTCGTAGTTGGTGACAGCTTCTGATTATCAGTCACCAATGAGGCAGTGAACTGTACGGGGCACTCTCCGTGTGCATCCTCACAGCTCACCGTCACCTGGCACGTGGGCATTGAGTCTTATCCTCCCCTTGGGGAAACCACCAACTCTTGTCCCGCCTCATACAAAGAGCCTCAGGGGAGCCAGGGCTCAAGCAGGACCCATCTGAATCCCAAAGCCAAGGTTTTTGTCTGGTACTTTCCAATGGCTTGTAGAAGCGAAGCAGGCTATTTTGAAGGCTGAGTCTGATAAACTTTGTAGCAAAGAATCAGAATGTGAACCTGAATGTAGTCAGTGTGGCCTCTCGATATCGTGTATGAACTGGACCTGTTTACAGACGTCTCGTCATTCAGGGGACATGTGGCAATGAATGCCTAGAAGCTTTCGATGGTCTCAACTGCGGGGACAGTGACGGCATCTAGTACTTGGAGGTCAGAGATGCTGCTAACACCCTGGGTTAAGGGTCTAAGGGGCAGGTCAGCCCCTTAGAAAGGGTTTTCTGACCCCGCCATGCCTGCAGTGCTGTGAATGCTTGTCTCCCCTGGGCACTGAATAGCCAACTAAAGACTTGAGACTCGGACTTTAGGCTCGTCCCAGGGCCGCCGTTTCCCTCTTGTGGCAGAACACGTGTTCCCTGCAGGGCAAAACCCTCCATCTTGGCACCTGCTGTCTGTCTAAAAAAGGGCGGGACACAGGCTGGCCACCCTTGTGGGAACACTTAGCTCATTATCAGTGCTATCCTTACCCTCCAGGCGGTGGTGTCTGTGTGAGTGGAGACCACCCCGCCTTCGCTCCTATTTCCATGACAAAAGTTGAGCTGGATTTAGGGGCCTCAGCAGAAAGGGCACCCCATAATAATTTGGTGGGCCACAGTCTGTCAAGGGGAGCCAGAGAACATCGCTGTGGAGACTGAAGGAGGTGCCGAGCTTCTGGAGAGAGTGAACCAAGCCTGAGGGAGGCTTGTCATCTGTTGGCCTCCTCACACAGAATCCGCTTCGGTGCTCCAGAGTGAGCTATGAGGAACGTGGAGTTTCCTGTCACTTGCTAACACTTTCACGGCACCGCGTTCAGCAGAGACTTTCTCACTGCCCCACCTTTAAAGCCACCCAGTGCTCACTGTGCAATTGACCTGTTCTCCTCTGCTGCTGTGAATCTGGTGGTTCGGGTGGATGGAGGTGGTGCCACATTTTCTCATTTGCTATATTTTTAACTTGATTTAATGCATGATGAGTAGATAAAATTGCTATTTACAGCTGTAAGTAAGACATAGAAATGCTCATTAGTGTTCAGCTTATAGATTTTTATTGCATTTTTGTCATAAATATTTCATTGGCTAAATTTAATTCAGTGCGATGGAATGGAGATGTAATGATGCTGTTGATTTAATAAATGCTGCCATCCTCACGTCCATTTTTAGATGAAACAAATATGACCAGAGTAATTTTCTAATGAACATACGAGCCCCGGATTATTGGTCAGACACATAGGAACAATAGGTTAAATTGCACAGGACCCCTTTTGAGCAGGCTACATCATGCTGATATGAATAAAGGGATTTAAAGCGTAGTTCATTATATACCAATTTGAATGTAATACTAATTAAAACTTTCCTTTGACTTCACGGTAGCCTCCTCTTAGAAATGAATGCAAATTAACTGAGGCCTTTGGAAAAATGCACATGCGATATTTGAATTCCCTATGGACTCCTATCTGTCTTTTGGGACTGAAGAGATTAGACTGAGCAGTATTTTTGTGTAAGAATGATACACTCAATGATTTCGGTCAACTTAAAAGAATGGGGTTGCAGGGGGTGGTGGTGAAGTCCATTTCTCTTTTTTGTCCATTTTATTTCAGATTAACATAGCAAAAAGGAAGACCCCCCCAACATGGGTGCCCAGAGTGCCTCCAGCTAGGACAGTGTCCTACTGATTGTGGAACTTGAGCTGAGAATTCAGTTTCTGCACAGGGAACCATCCACTGCTTTTCTTACGTTAAAATCCTTGCCAAATGAATTTTAATTGTGTTGTGTTAATTGGTTTGAACTCGTTTCCCCTGTGCCATGTTCTTCATTCTTTTATATTAGGGAAGTGTATTTATCTAATGAAACAGGAATGGCAAGAAATATTAGCTATTTGGGGAGTCTGGGGTAGCTGCACACTGAATTATAATGGCAGAGTCTGCTGTTCTTGGAGCCTCCAGAGTAAATGGAGAGATGCATTCAGATCCAGTCAGCCTGGGGCAGCTGAGCAGGACCTTTGGTGATCAGATGTTCTTTCTTCCCTGTCTTCTCTCTCTGCTGTCTCTCAATAAATAATACCCCTCATCTTCTGGAGATTAATACTTACATAGCCATTTGTTTTTATAAAACTTCATTATTCACTCTGAAACATCTCATGCTGCTAGAGAAGGCACGATTGCTGCTTGCTCTCTGCTCACTAAGGCTACAGCAATTCTCTATCCTAGTTAGCTTTGGTCCTTCCCCAATCAGTCAGGGCCATTTTCCAAGCATGATAGTCACTTCAGAGGGGAAAATTTCATCAGGGGCAGGGACCTGTGTGGGGTCAGTGTACTGGGCTAGGGCGTGGCCTGAGATGGTCTGATCCACTTGTTTCACCAGTGATATAAAATGAGACAAAACCACGAGTACATCATGCTTGGTCCAGACTTCTTCCAGTATTAGACTTCGGATTGGTAGTTACCACTCCTAGGTCATTTTCTAACTAACTGACTTCTAACGCCAGGAACCGTATCATCCATTGTTCTCTTCTTTCATGTAGATTAGTGCTTAATGTGGGCTATTTAAAATACCACTCACGGTAGAGATTCCTATAGACTTTGCAATCAGGAGCAATTCCTAGCTACATCATCACATTTATCAGATTAATCCATGGGGAGTTAACGTTGATAACCTTATGACAAAATAGGTATTCATGAAGGATAGCTGATAAGAGTCACCTGCATTTTACTGCCTGCATTCCTTAAAATTCCCCTGTTGAAAGAACACAGAAAAGCAGTTAGTACAAAATATTTGTTACTTGTTCAGGAAGACTGTGATTGCCTATATAAACACTTTGGAGGTGATTTTTAGTGTTTGAATTCTGGCACACTTTTATACTGTTGAAAGGTGTTAGACTTAACAGTCAAAACTGGAGGATTTAATAGCGATCGACATTAGTAGCTATCACTTTTTCACTGGGCAATAGCTATCATGAGATAAGAGTTTTGGAGTCGATAGATTGTAAAGTTTTTATCTGTTTGCTAGCTAGCCATAAAAAGTAAAAGCTTTCTCTTTGGTCTTTGCTTCCCAGTCTGTTTCTAACCTGACAGATTAATCTTGAAACACTGGATAATTGCATAGCTAGATCATGGATTAGAGTCAGATTCCTAGATATGATTTCTGGCTCCTCTTGTTAGCTCTGTGATCTTGCTTAGGTAGCTGAACATATCTTTGTCTTCATTTCTTCACTGTAAGATAGTCTTTTGTGAGGGGGAAATTTAAGACAAGGATAGTGCCGATAAGTGTTTACAAAATTTTTATTATCATTATTTCTTCTTGCTTTAGGATAGTATATGGTAAACCCAGTTATTCGCAGTGTAGAGCGACTATCTTAGCAGGAGAGAGTGAGCCCCTCAGATTTAGGGGCTTATACACTTGATGAAACTTGATTGGAGACAGAAGTGGGTATCTGCATAATCTCTTTCACGTTGTCATACAACTCAAAATAAGGTTCCCTGAAGAACAGTTGTTAAGGTAGGCTGGTAAGACAGTCCTCCAATAAAATTAATGGCATTTTACTTCTGATCAATATAAAAGTACTTTAGAACAAAATTACAATTGTGCAGCGATGGCTGTGGACAGTAGCAATATTGCCAGCAATTCTTAAACGAAAGGAGCTTTTCTGTAAACGATTTAACCCGACTTCAATACATTTAAATTCCCATTATTTCTTGACTGTGACAGGCATCTTGGTAAATGCACTGAGGATTTAGTAATCCCTTCTGATTTCAGGAATCACATCCTTCTTGATCCAATAATTGTGAGGTGTGAATGATCCTCAAGAGCTTTGCAAAGGCCAGAATGTATCTTTCAAACTAGAGAATTTTCCATTCTCTCTCAGTAGATAATCGGTTTTGCGAATCATCTTCTGGGGTCAGGAACTCTTTCTTCTTAACGTGAAGAAGGACTGCAGGCGTTGTGTAAATGGATGCAGAGACTCTGGCTGCTTGAACAGCCCAAAGTAAATGCTTTGGGAATTATTTTTTGTGGAGATTATCTGCACCTTTTCTCTGTACTAAGATGGATAGATTTATATACACACAGAGAGAACTCAGGAGGTCTGTATATTGATTTGCAAATTCATTGGTTGAGTTCTTTAATTATCACAACAAGCTCTATTTTTTTTTTTTTTTAAAGAGTGTGGCCACTGAGATTGGATTTAAAACCCTAATCCAGTCTTTTAAGGCTCAACCCGCCTCTAAACTAAATTTACTCTGCCACTTCCCAGACTCTTTATCATTCTAAATTGCATGCTTTTCATATGGCAAATTATGATTCATGCCTATAAATTCTTGGATGCCATCAGCATAATGATGGTAAATTTTACATATTACAAGTAAAAATATTCATTCTGAAATTTCTGTTATGCCTGGGTCTTCCCTAGCTGTTCTTTGTCTTTTCCTCCTCTCTTTGATAAATGTAGAGTTGTGTGTGTGTGTGTGTGTTCTGTACAGCATCTAGTGACTTACTCTGTGGTACTTCAATGGTTTCTAATGAATGCTTATTGGATGAATGATAGAATATAGAGTGTAATGAATGTCAAGACATTTTTGACATTTCTTCAGCTTTATTCAGTAAGTATTTATTGGGGTATATCCAGGATGAACTGCTCATCATAAATGAGAGAGCTCTCATTGACTAGAAAGCATTGCATCTGTTACCTGACTACCTGTCTTGATTTTCAAAGGTCTCCCGTGGCCAGAGATTTTAATAGCAAGCGCTTCTAAAAGATACTATCCTGCTTCTTGTAGTGAAAAGTTTCCTGACATCATTATTCCTGAATGGCATAAGCATTAGACTAGCAGATTCATAAGCATAATCATACTCATAATTATGTGCCTTTGCTCCTGATGAAAAAAATGTCTATTATGTTGACTTACCTTTGAAATTGGTGGAATTCCTTCCCCGCTACTCCCCATCCCTCTTCCTAGGTCAGGAACCAGGTACTTGGGCTTTACATGGTCTGCACCTTAGCTGCCCGAGCCGCGGGGTGTGCCAACCTAGTGGGATTTCTGTAGGTCATAGAAGAATTTTTCTTTTCACTTTTAAAAATGCTGCTAAAATGTGACCTTCAGAAAATAGAAGTGAGGACCAGGGAATACAGGAATGTATTTTAGAGTTTGCAGGTTTATTTCTGAAATTTGGAGTTCAAATTTAATAGGATGTTACAGTTAGATGTCGGTATTTATGACCAAAATATAAATACCTATGTTTGGATGAAGCTACCTCTCACAACTTCTGGGCTCTTTTTTTTCAGTATACTGAACAAAAGGGTTTCAGAGTTTTCACAGAGTCTGGGACAAAAACAGATGGATTTCTGCAAGTAAGACGTGTATGCGCTGGTAGCTAAAACCAAGTGTAAATATTTCAGGATGCAGGAAATTGAAGCCATGACTGACCCAGGGAAGTCTACTCACTGAGTATTATTTTTTAATTATTTAAAAATATTTTAATTAGTACCTATACACTGAGAAACAGGTTCACTATCTTAAAATGAGTACGGCTTTGTAAACAAAAGAAAGAATAATAAAATTATTATTGAAAATACTGTAATGTCATAGCAGCAGCACATTACCAACAATATATTCATTGTTTAAGCATATTAACATCATTAATATTTTCTTTTCATCCCACATGTGATGTCTGATTTTGATGTGGGTGGTGTTATTTGACGGATGAGCAGCACAGTAGAGGTTGGCAGACACACACAGATGGCTACTCAGGAAAGGAGGGAGAGTGTGCGATATCTGAATGAAGGGGTCACCCATATCCTAGAGTTATAGTCTAATGCAGAAAACACTGAGTTGTAAATGATAAGCATTTGTAATAGCACAGTCTGCAATCTTGAAAGGGGAAGGCTGTCAAGGGACCACCTGTCCTGAGCCATTATGCTTTATTTCTAAGGAAAGGTGGCTTTTGCCTGGCCCCTCTGGACAACTCTGATCAAGAAGACAGCTGTTTAAGGACAAGTGTTAGAGTAGGGTTCCTGGAGCTACAGTGTTCACAGCACTGGGTGCTGTGATTAAGAGACCTACAGCTAGTGTTTAGAGCTTAGATATAGGATGTAGTGATGTCTAAAGACTTGCAGTTAGTGGTCAAGGTCACGGGAAGGATCTGGGATGTAGAAAGGGCCAGGACTGGTCCTGGATTACCCCTTTTTGGAAAGCTTTTCAGCTCAGAGAGCAAAGATAGGAACAGAAGCATTTGGGACAAAGAGTGAGTAGACCAGGAGCCCAGAATGCCTTCAGGGACACCCCTGCTATAGGAACAATGGAGAAACAAGCAGGTGATCAGATGAGAGACTGGACTTTGAAGGAGAGCCTGGGTGATACACAGAGCCAAGGAGAAGTGAACCACAGCACAGGAATGTTTGGCTTTATAACTTTGAGCAGTGAGCTGGAACTCTGCACCATGGAAGGGTGTCCTATTGCGGAAGGGGACACAGAGAAGTTCTCTAAAAATATCGTGTCTATCCAGGCCATTTATTGTAGCTAAGAATGTGTCCTTAGTGCTGAAATGCCTTCTGTATTGTCAGACAGTATAATCATGATTGCTTCAACTTGTTGAGTATATTCAGGTAAAGTTCTATTATAATTTTCAAATGATTACTGTCTTTCAAAAAGTTAAAGGGCTTTGTGCTTAAAAGAGAAAACTATCTGCGAAATCTACTAATGTACCTCAATTCCCATAAATAATGACATCCTGGGGGATATTGATGTCTGACAGCAACATTAACTTTTCATCTTTTCGTTCAGGTATCGTTCGGTCATTTTCAGCTTACTGCGTTTCCTGGATCTGCCTTGGCAGTAGGGTGGATATGTGTTCATATGCATTAACTCTCTGAACTCCTTCTTTTGATTCCTTTTCTGGACCACTTTCCCCAGCTTTCTTTAAAAATAAATTCCAGTATAAAAAAATGAAAATCATCTCCTCTACCAAAGAATGTTTCCTTGTGCTTCTCCATATGCATATAACTTTTAAAAAGTGCTGATTATCAGCTCTTCGGGAATGTATAGCACTTTCCAATGGGTCGGTTCTTTCAATGAGTTTTTTGTCATATAAAATCATTGCATCTGGACAACATTCCTTTTCATGTGGATCAACACCCTCTCTGGATATGGCACTTTGGGCAGCGACCAGACCCAGCATTTATCACACATTCAGGGATTCAGAGACCATTTGCAGATGGATGGGTGACATGAGAAATGACAGGGTCCTTGTGATTCCTTATCTTCTTTGGTAAGGCAGCAGATGCTGGAGAGTTATAAGCAGCTCCTCTGCTCTTGTCCTGCACCAACTACATTGACCAGTTTTTTTCTAGGGCCTGGAGGCGGGTGTGGGGTGGGGCAGGCTCAGCCCATCAGGCTCTGCATGATCCTCAGCACTGAATATAAAATGTCATCATCAAACTGATTAAAGATCCACTTTAGATTTGCAGATATAAGAAAATGATAGATCCCTTGAGTTTTTATACTTCTTACCCAACCGATGTATTTAGAAATAGCAGTGTTTACTGGCAGCTACGATTTCCTCAGGAACAGGCTACAAATGCATTTATTTATCCACTACTGTTTATACAGACTGTGAGTTATGAAGTGACCTCTATCCCAGCAATATAAATCCTCATACCCAAAGTCCAGCCAGTCTCATCTAGTGCTGTGGAGCTTAAGTGGATATTGAAATTGGTTTTCTAGAGAGGGCCGGAAGGCTCGTCTCTCCTGCTGAAGTTTGCCGAGAGGCTTATAAAGCTGCCAGGCACTCACTCAACAAGGCTTTGCTCATCATTATTGAGCTGGAGTTGGGTTCTGATTGACCGTGGGGCGGCTCTGGACTCTACACTGCCCACATCTCCAAGGTCATGAGTGCATGACCTGTAGTGCTGGACTGTGTGTTCTTAGACCAGGAGACAGGGACAAGCGCAGTCACCCACTGGGACTCACTGAACCCGTGAGTTGCTCCAGGAACAGGAGGCTCTTCCCTGAAGACGTCCTGCGATGCCGTGACTGCTGGCCTCCGTCACTGTGCTGGCTTCAGTTAGAGCTCAAGGAAGATCAAAGCAGCGCCCTGTGAACTTTTTTGCTTCCTGTAAATTTAAGCAAGGCCACAGGCTCCCTTGGAAAAGCAATTTAGCCTGGCAGAAAGTAATTAAATCTGTCATATCTTTCAATCATTAGAAATTTCAAGCGAGGAGGATTAGTTATTTCAATCCCATTCCAGTTGCCCAATAAAATGTTCACCAGTGCAGACGGGTCCGGAGTTCATTTACACAACCTTCGCTTTCAATGTTTGTGTCTTCTTCCTGCAGGATCATGCTGATTTGCGAAGCCATTTCTTCACAGTGGGGATGAAGCTAGAAACGGTGAACATGAGTGAGCCCTTTCATATCTGTCCTGCTTCAGTGACCAAGGTGAGCTTCCCCTGTTCTCCACCGCCACCTCCACCTCCAGTGCGGGCAGAGGGAGTACCTTCACTCAAAGCCAACCTGATGAAATATGCGCGGGGTGGCATCTAAGACCCAATAACCCACAGGAAGATTGCCTTCGCTGGAGCCCAGTACGATACTCAGCTCCCTTTTATCACTGAAAGCGCAGGACGAGTCTAATCAGATGCCTCCTCTTATAATGGATGGAGTGCATTTCCCTTGTCTTCGGAGAGTGCAGAAATAGATACTCACACTCCTGAACGACTGGGAGGAGGGCTTAGATGCATCATTCTGTCACTAAATTCCGTTACTAAATTCTGCCACTCTGCTGTGTGAACAAAGGTCACTCCAAAACTGCCATGCGTTCCTGTTCTCATTTAAATGAAGGCTGCCAAGTTGCATAGTGTAATCATTACGATAGCGACTTCTCCTATACTGCTAGTAGTCAACATACAGTCTGTGTGTATCATGGGAGCATCTGAAAACAGTGAAAGGCAGAGTCCCACCTCTAGCCTATCAGCCCTTCTACTTTCTCTCTTTTGCTTTCATGGATTCAGGGGAAAGTCATGCTTCTAAGATTTGCAGATTTAAAATGAAAATTCCTTTTTCAAGGAAAGCCATTTTTAGTATGGTCTGACAGTCTTTCAAGATTATTCCTTCCCCATCAAAGAAACCTTAATGCTGTCAGCTCCAGTAGCACCTAAAGTACATGTTTGTGCCCTAAGTGGTCTCTTACAATAGGGAAGAAATCCACGCACTTGGTGTGTTTTAGGTAATGACCTTTCGTTCTTTTTGTGGGGAGACTGAATGCAGGGTTCAAAAGTCAACTTTGTTTTCATTTCTTTTTCTGAAGGAGACTGGATTTTTTTCATGCAGTGATCGCTGTTCTAGATCTATTTGAGTCATGCTTTTTTAAGTCATGACTTGGTGAAATTTGAGACATGCAGTGGTGATAGTATCATAGAATCAGGAAAATAGTTGTGATAATGAAATAACTGTCTTCTAAATAATTTTTCTTGAGTGAACATGAATTATTTTTATCATTTTTAAAGTAGGTTATTTTTGAATTTTTTTAAAGGGAAGGTGCCGACAGGAATGAAGATAAGCAGGCAGACAGGCAGGGAGAGAGAGAAAGAAGAAGCAGTTTCTTCCTTTCAATTTTTTTATTGTTTTATTTTTATATCTTGGTTGTTCTTTGGCCCTGGGATGCAACCCTGGGTCCTCGGGATGTATGTGGACTGTGCTTAGCTGGAGGCAGCAGACCCCACTACTATGCCACCAGGGTGCAACTAGAGTAACTTGTTTAAAGAAGAGCTACATAGGAGAAAACAAGTAGTGCCTTCTGCTTTGAATGATAATCTTGGAATGAAATATGTGCTCTCTAGTTCATACTCCATCCATTGAGAGCCTTTTTCTTTGAAATGAACTTTGAGGTTCTTGACTGTGTATTATGGTAGTTGTGTATTTTTTCAGAACTAATGAGTGATACCTTGTTGAAACCCGGTCAGAATTTCCCTATGTCCCAGCAGGGGACATGCTGACTGGACATTACCTGGACAAAGCACCCCACACCCTGTCCGCCTGCCAAGAGGCATAGTGTCAGCCTCCCCCGGTGTATATAAAATAATAACCTCTGTTGAAAGGAACAAAGGCTTATGTTGTCAGAGAAAAACTCTCACATTGTTATGCCTTTAAATAATTATAATATAGAACATTAGAATGACATTAATTATGATTCATTTTAGTCTGAGTAGCTTTATTGTAGAGATAGACTTCCGGTGACAGTAGTTTTGCTTTTCACAATAGATACTTTTTCCTTTAAATAAGTCTTATTAAAGGTTGAAGTGCAGAGAATTTTTTTTTATTTTTAAGCTATATTTCCCATTTCATTTTATTTTTTTCTTACCTTTTGTACCAAAAATAAAACACATAAGTCATTTTCTCCACATCTATCCCCTCCTCTTGCTGACCATGTGTTGTAAAATATATTCACTGGAATGTGGGCTTCTACCTCTGAGGACATGGGTGGACACCTCCCCAGGTGTAAAATCACCTGTGTATAATGGAGCATCTGAATATTCTGCATGTAGAAGATAATTATAATGGAGTATATTTCTCAACTTTGGAAAGTGTTTTAGACTGTTATGTTTGAGAATATATCATGCCGTGCTGTTACTCATCCTAATGAAAAACTTTCACCCCCTTTGGGGCTTTTCTTGATGGCATAACTGTTGAAGAAATAAATAACATTAACACGAATAGACAAAATAGCAAAGATGTATGAAGTACATTTAGTGGTCAGCCTTTAGCAGAATGGGCGATTACGTTTTTGGTCTTCCAAAACAGGGAGATAAAAATTGACAGGTGACTATGATGACAATATTATTTATGGAAGTGAAATACATTGATTTGTTTAGGCAAAGGATTATGGAATTAGATGTCTTGGCTTCTGTTTGTATTCTGAGCTACAAGTCTCAGGGAAACTTGGTAAACTTGGTAAAACTTCTTTAAACTTTAGTTTTGATGTCTGACCAGGTGGGCAGTGTTTCTGAACCATTTGGGAACCTGACCCCTGATGAATTTGAAGAAACTTACTTAGCTTTTCTCTGAAGTGCACAGGTATAAACATATGTTTTAATAGGTTAGGAGACAGTCATCAGGGAAGGGATGAAGGATTGTTGCAATGAGAAGGAGTAAGATGTGATCAGGGGTGTCAGGGAAGGCCTCCCTCAAAGGTGATATTGATTGTTTGCTCCTTAAAGTCTACTTTCCAAGGCAAACCTCAGACTTTAGAATTCTGTTTACAGGAATGAACATAAAGAAGAACAGAAGTGAGTTTCTTCTTCTGCTTATTAGCTCTGAACTAGGTTGCTTCCAAAATATTTTGTAAATGAAGGAGCCAAGAATCATTGCTTAATAAAAGAATGATGTTTGCGTAAACACAGCTGATTTATGTCTGTTGAATTGGGAAAGTGATCTTTTTTCTCTGGCCTGTTTTGCATGTGAGCTTCTTTACGTCTATCATATAGGGACATATGATTTTGTACTCTGTGTTTCCCACCCGCATGTTTCAATCGTATCTTCATTGATGTTTTTTCTTATATTCAGCAGGCGATTATCCAGTTCTATATTTGAAGCATTTTCATGCACTGTGGGAATAAACTTGTCCACTAACAAAGAGGCCACTGTCCTCTGAGGACTTTAGATCTGTTGGGGAGGCAGATGTGATTCAGTCCACCTCAAGAAGTGACGAGGATTCTCTATCATCGCTGCTGGCCTGGTACTTTGGGGCCACAGAACAGGAGTCCTCTAGTGCAGTTGTGATGGTTGGGAAGCCATCTCGGCAGCATTGGCTTCTGGAATGCCCTTGATAGACTGACAGCGGAATGAGTAAGGGCAAAGCCTGGTGTGAGTGATTTTCTCCTTTGGGGCTAGAGAGCAGGATCGTTGGAGGGATATGACTGATGCAAGATGAGGCCAGGATCTTTGAACCTGACTGGAGGTTTTAGAATGATGGGGTATGAGGACTTGGGTGCCTACTGTGGACATTGAGAAACCAGTCTGACCTCTCCTTGACCTTGGCATTCTTCTGGCTGAGCTATGCCCCTGTTGCTTCATCGCTTTCTTATCCTAAGTACGGCTGTGGGTTTGCTGCTTTAATGTCCTTGATGCGTTTCGTCCTTTACCTCCTGTATGTTCCACATGCTGATTTACCTTTCCACAAATATCCTATCATGGTTACCTCTTAATATTTTAGTGGCTAGATCAAGTTGGTGGTATACACTGAAACCCTAGTGTGTGCTCAAATCATTGTGATAAAATCTAATTGTGTTTGGAAACTGCTGGTATTTCATAGTAGCATTGTATGCTCACTCAGTCATTGATACTTGACTCTACTCTTGTTTTTGTTTTTTTTTTTCAGGTTTTTAACAATCATTTTTTTCAAGTGACTATTGACGACCTAAGACCAGAACCTAGTGAACTCTCAATGCTGTGTCATGCAGACTCTGTGGGGATTTTACCAGTACAATGGTGCCTTAAAAACGGGATCAATCTCACACCTCCCAAAGGTTTGTGAAAACCTGGGTCTGTGTGTTTCGGGACGTGTTGTATTGTCACTGAAGCAATGCTGATGCCTTGTTGATCTGGAGAAGTTTACAGTGTAAACATTTTCAACAGTGGGAAAAGAGTGTGCCCTCGCTTCTGTAGTGCAAACCATATTGGAGATTAAATTGACATCCACGGGTTAGGACCGTTGTTGCCTGATGACCATCACATAACAGATACAACATTCAGTTGTCCTGCGCTTATATCGATGACATGATTGTAATCTGCTGGGCTTATCCTCATTTAAACTCCGTCCCCATGCAGGAGATGTTTTTAGAATATTTCCAGCTCAGATGTTGACTTTATTTTTTACATTAATATTTTGTTTTTTAAATTAATTTCATATTAGGTAACTTTGCTTTACAAAATAATATAAGCCCATATGTGTAGGATCCCTATTCTTCACATACGTGACAACGCTCCCTGCCCACCACCAAAATACCAAAAGTTCTTCACCATTGTGCAGTAGACCCCACCACCCCAACCTGTTCCCCGCTGATAACTTCAGTTCCATTGTTAATGTCTAAGGGTTGGTTTTTGTTTACTCTGTTCCTTTGCTTTGTTTCTTTCTATTCCATACATCAGTAATAACATTTGGGGTATTTGTCTTTGTTCTGACTTGTATTTCATTTAGCGTAATCTCCTCTAGTTCATTCATGTTGTTGCAAATTGACAGGATTTCATCTTTTTAGGACTGTGTGGTATGCCTTTGTATCTATAGACGACATCTTTTTCTCATCTGATGATGGGTTCTTAGGTTTTTACCAATTCATTGCTATTGTAAATAATGCTGCAGTAAACATGGGGGTACATACAGCTCTGTGGATGAGTGTTTTTGTGTCTTTTGGACAAATATTCAGAAGTGGTGTGACGGGATCATATGGCATTTCCATTTTCAGTTTTTTGAGCTGACTCTTAAAGGTCTGCAGTGACTAAAGGTTGTCTAATTATAACACATGTTTTAGTCAGTGATGAAGCGCATCTACAACAGCAGTCCTAAGAGAATCTACTAGACTTTTCCACCTTGCTTTTTGTCAGTGCCTTCTATGAGGCTCGGCATGATGACAAAATCACCTAGCCTGAACATATCCCCGCTATTAGGTGGTACATAACTACTATATATGAGCTTTTATTTACCATTATTGTTTAACATGCCTAACTCATTGAGCCCTCAAAATGAGAATTCCCCTGTGAGAACCCATAGTCACCACAGAGTTGGTGAACCCACCCACGCACAGTAAGAGGTCTGCTTCCTGGTGGTGACAGTGACAAGGACTCTGGTTTCCAGGCCAGATGTTTGCTTCCCTTTGGTCCTCACAGATGGTCCGAATCCCTGTGCTTCAGTCTTTGAGACTGTCGAGTGGGGACACCTGTGACATTCCACAGGTCGTTGCATTTTTATAGCCCTGCTCATGTTCTGGGTTATGGACGGCTGATGGGTGGATAATTGGAATATGTTTATTTTTGTATCTGAAATGAATTAAAATTGAGAGGTGGTGGTGTTTCCTAACAGTGATGTGATGGTTTCTTTTTGAGTCTTTTGTAACATGTCTGATATGTCACCACCAGGGCTGGGAATTATAAACAGAGTTTTTTCAAGCACCAATTTTACTTTATTGGTGTATGAATGTCTACTTTTTTTTTTTCCCCAAAATGAAAGCTTTTTGTTTTGAACTTGAATTCTGAGCTGTACAGAGAGAGTAGATGGGATTTCGTCTAGGCTTTGAGGAGTGAGTTTGGAGGAGTTCTGTGAATGCATTATTACACTGTTTAGTTTTCAGCTGAACGCTGCTTATAGCCATCACAGGACTGTACCCCACTCAGTCCCCAGTGGGAAGCCGCTGAGGAGAGAAGACATCTGCTGGAATAGAACAGAGATCCTTAACTTAACTTGTTTTGACTCTGTTCCTAAAGCAGAACAATTCTGTCTCCAGACTTAGTGACAAATAGTGTGTAAGCTAGAATGAATAGGAGTTGCCCAGCGTTGTCTCTCTGTGCAGGTGTTGTCATGTAAGCCAAGGACAGAATCTTGGGGATTTCACCCCATTACTTTTGACCCAGTAAACAACAGTTCAACATGATAGAGACTATAAAAAGTGATCAAACAAGTAAATAAATCAACTAAGCAAAAAACGGCTTAAAGGTTATCAAGCATGACTTGCTATTTTTAAATTAGTTCATTAGCCTCCTTGGCATGTAGCATCAGAGATTAGCTGTAGAATTAGTAGAGTAAAAGTCCCACCCCAGGGATCTTTGTAGAAAACATTAAGCCTTTCGATTTCTCTTGTAAAATGTGAGCAAAAGCTGAAGTAAATTGCTTATTTTAGCACTTTGCCTCTGCTATTTGGCCGTTGTAATAGACATAAACTAGCCACATGGTTTCAGAAGTGAAGTTGCATTTTAATTACCCAAGTGTGAGAAGGGCTGAACCCTAATTGGTATTTTTTTCCTAAAGATAAACCTTAGACACTGACTGATGAAATCAGTCCATTTTGTGACCTCTTAATATTTCAGACATACCAAAAAGGACAGAAATAATACGTCCACACATTCACGGAGCTCTACTGCCTTCTTTGAACACATGCTAATGTTTTATGGCATTCAATTTAGAGTTATAAGAAATGAAATAAAGCATTATAGCTGTTGAAGGCTGGTCATCCTTGCCTCTCTACCCGACGTTCCGCACCTAATCTATCAGTGAACCTGGTCAGCATTTTTCAGGATCTGACCTCCTCTTACCACGACACCTTCTTCCCAGTCCTGGTTACATCTCACTGGTTTACTGGCTTCTTGTTTTCTTCCTGCTATTGTCAGCACAGTAGTTCAGGCTGATCCATTAAGATGTAAATCACATTCCTCTCTACTCTGCTCAGACTGTTAGGGCTTCCCCACTTCACTCAGTGCCCACGTCCAGTCATGTCAGTTGCCCGTCAGAGCCACCTGTCGCCCTCTGGACTCCTGCTCGTCGACCTGGCCTCTTTTGTCATCCTGGAAGGAGGTGAGCAGCCTCCTCAGGTCATTGTCGCTGGCTGCTCCCCCACACGGAAAGTGCTCTTCAGATTGGACTTGGAAGCCATCTTTCTTGGTGGCTTTATTTAATACCATTCTCAGATGGCCACCCCCAGCGTTTTTTATCTTCTTCCCTGCGTGACTTTTCTCCAATGGAACTTTTTATTGTGGAAGACACAAAGCTATTTTTTGTCTTATTTTTTTTATGTCTCCCACTAAAATAATAGAACACAAGAGCAATGATTTTTGTTTCGTTTCCCTTGTCGTCGCCAGCAGCTAGAATAATGTGTGGCACTTAGTAGATACTGCTGTGTGTTGAACGAATTGAAATCTTGCTGCCTTCTCTCCTCTCTTCTTCTCTCTTCCCTCCCTTCCTCTCTCCCATAGTCCTCACCACCCCATCTCTGATCCACAAGATACCACACTTCCTTGGTTTCTGTAACTGTCCCTGCACAGTTTTGCATTGTTTATATTATTGTCACTTGACACAATGGGTCATGTTTTGATCTGCACATAAATAGTATAATGCTATCATATTCTTTATGTAACTTTTCCCTTGATTTATGTTTTATTTATTTTTTGTTGTCTATTTTCATAATGTTTTTAATTACACTGCCTCGTAACATACAGGTTTAAGGTTTGTAGCATCTTAAATCAACATCTGTGTATGATACATTAACTTTCCCAACAGTCCAATTCTATCCTTCGCATTATGTAACATTTTCATTCATTACCTTTTTTTTTTCCAGTTTTTACATGTTGATGAATATAGGTTGTTCATTGATTTTTTTTTTTTTACTTGTCTTAAGAATATACTTTAAGCTTTGAAATCCACTTCCCATTGCTAGACACTTAAAGTATTTTTAGATTTCCTAATTGTAAATGATACTTGAATGTACATCTGTGTATGTTTTTATGTAGAAATACATTTACATGTACATATATACCCAAGTGTGAAAATACACTTTCGAGGCTATCCCTGAGTGTGGAATTGCTGGAATTCTCTAGGCCCTTGCTCTCTGTGTTGTACAATTGACATTTCCATCAGCAGTGCTTGAGAGTTCCTTTCTGTATTATCCTTGCTACTATGTGAAACTTGTAGGCATAAACATTCTTGTTGTGATGTATGTGAAGCAGATTTTCATGTTTTTCTCGAAAGTCTCTGATTACATGCAGTTGAGCAGGTCATAGGCTTGTTGGCAATTTGTGTGTCCTTTGAATTGATGATTCTCTTCTTTGCCCTTATTCTCCTGATGATAGAAGTATTTCTTTTTCCTAATATGAATTATTTCTTAGCAATGGGCTTACCAAATATAATAGTTTTTGTGTTTGATAGTGTTTTCTTGTATTGAAGTCTTAAATTATAATGTAGTCAAAGATTTACCTTTTCCACCATGACATGTTTATATGTCTTTAGAAGTTCTTACTGATGTTCTCAGTTTTCTTTGAAAGTCTTGTCCGTATTCCTTTCCAAATTTAGCTCTTTAACCTCTTTGGAATTAATTTTTGTGTGACATGAGGAAGAAAACTGTTTTTGTCTGTGGCTTGAATTGACTTGTCAAATTCATCAGTTGTCTCAGCATCATTGATTGAAGAGTCGACTGTTTCCTCTGATTTGGGATGCCACCACGGTGTGGGACCCTAGTTTTAGTTTTTCTGCCTCATGGTCTGTTTGTCCACCTCTGTACTAACACATCACTTTCAAAAATTGATTTTTCTTTATAATAAGCCTTGGTATTTATTACGTTAATTCACTTTTTACTCCTTTCCAAAATTGTCTTGATCAGTTTGTCATGTTATATCTTTAGATGAGTCTTGGAGTCAGTGTGTAAGGCTCTATGAAGAGCTCTTTTGAATTTTAATTGATTTTGTATTGGGTTTACATTAATTTAGAAAAATTGACATTTCGTTATATTCTCTTTGCATTGCTTGCTGTCCTTTAATAATATTTCCCCTAAGTAAGTTGTCCTTTGGCTGTTGTAAATGTGATTTTTTTAAGTTCTTTTACTGTTTTATTGGCTGTGATTCATATCATGGGATACCACTAATTTTTGCATATTTATTTCATATCTACCTTCTTAAGCAGTGTATCTCAAGAGCAATTTATAGAAGCTGTAGATTTGGAGCTCCTTCTGATTTGGTTTGCTTTCTATTGAGTATATATTTATTTCCTTTCATGGTTATCAGTTTAGTCATGGTTTCCATTTCTATTTCAGTTTTGCTAATGTACATGTCTTTATAGATTTAACTGTACTTTCAAGCTTATTGTTTTAAGTCAGACTTATCACAAAAAGTGTTCCAGTATATCTGCCTGCTAAATTTTTAAAAATAAATTTCCCAAAGGTGCATTAAAATGTCGTTCTGAAATAGTTCTTTTCTGTGAAGTTCTGTCAGGGCTTTCAGCTTTGGTATTGTTAGCACTTCCCGTGATGACCTTGTGTCCCTGCTGAAACACTTTAAAACTGTTCTTCTGACACTTCCTTATGTTGGTTTGTTGCCTTGTGTGACTTGTGATTTTTCTTTATGAATTTCCAGTGGTGCTGGTGATTTCTCTAGGAGTTCTATAAACTCTAGATTGAAGTCATTCCTTCAGTCTGCTTTGCCACTAGTGTCTGTCCAGTGTTCTAGGGATTTCCCAAGTCCTAGGTTAGTTCATTACTGTTTCGAGGAAGAAGGGATTGTAAATCTTTTTGCTTCACTGATCTATCCTACAGGCATCCCGAGTTATTCAGGAACTTGAATGAGTGACTCTTTTGTTAAATTTGGTCAATAACATACAGAGCTATAGAGGTGAACCCCCTGCCCACTTGTGAGCACTGACTTGGAGGAGGAGCCATGATTTCTTTCTCCTGTAAACAGGGTTTCCACAGGGAGCCCCTCATCAGATGCTTCTCTCTCCCAGTGGGCGGAGTTTGTAAGGGCCCATTTCCATAGACTGGCATCCCACAGGGGCCAGGCCAGCTCCTGCCCTCACCTTCCAGGAGTCCAAGGTCATCTTCCAGCCCCGGCCATTGACTGGGCTGTCAGCTCTGACTTTACTTTGAGAGCTCTTGGCTCTATGGTATCGGGAAACTTTCTTCTCTTTGAGTTTGACTGCACATGTAATATTTTATTATTACATCTCCTCTGACATCTGAGGGGAGACTATTCACTCAGTTCATCTTGTTACTAGATTTGGAAGGATGCTTTTATTTCCAGCTCTGATTCATTCTTGAGAAAAAATTCATGTTTGATTGAAAGTGTTGGTAGGAGAGTAAAGCTCCTTTGAGTCATTTTTTATTTCTGAAATATTTCTGGTTGTTGAAGACAACTATCCCTCTTACTCCTCTCTAAATTTATTTCATTCTTTAGAAGTCTTAAGATGACTTTGCTGTTGAAAGATGCTATTTTATATGTTAGCGTTTATCCTGGGGACAGAGCTACATCTCTTAACATTAGTCTCAGAGTTGAGAATAGCATTTTGATCATCCTCCTACTATGCATTAAATACTTCTCGACATGAATTTTCATTAATAAGGATATGGAAGGTGGCTTGTCTGGTGTTTGTACTAAATTGATTTCTTTCTTTCCTTCCTCTCTTTTCCATTTTTTTCTTCACCATTCCATGAACATAAAGACAAAATAATTCATTTGTATATGATTGTGCACATTTAAAAAATTTTAAAAGGAAAGATGCAGGTAGGAATGAAGGCTAGAGGCAGGCATTCAAGAAGAGAGAGGAGGAAGAAGCATTGTACTTTAATTATTTTTTTCAGTTGTTCCTTTAGTTGCTGCCCTGGCCCCAGGTCCTGAACCCTGGGTCCTTGGGATGTGCCTACACTGCACCCAGCAGACCTGAGCTGAGCACTAAGCCAGCAAGGCACACCAAATGCACACGTTTTAAAGACGTGCATCAGGAAGGACTTGGGATTGAATGTCACTGAGAATACAGAGAGAGCGGACAGACTGAATGAAAGAAATGTTTCAGCCAATCACTAGTGCTCATCTTCCCACCTGTAAGTCTGCCCACAGACTCATTCATGAAAGGAATCAGGAGAATGTGGCCACTTGCTTAGTAGACAGACCACTTCTGCCCTGGAGGCCTGTGTGTTCTTACTTCCTAACCTGCCCATTGGGGAACCCATCGAATGTCCCGCAGGGCACAGATGTCCCCGGGGCTCCTGGGTCCCCTGTGCCGGGACTCTTCCTGCCTTTCTTTCCCCTACTGCCTCTGTCCTGGCTTCACCCTGTGTCGTAGCTGTCACACACTGTGTGCCTCTCATTGTGAGCAGCTCCCGGAGCAGGTCTGCAGAGCTGGTGTCTGTCGTCCTCGTCTTACCAGCGCCAGCCCAGCCACCAGTCTTACGGCGACTTGGTATTATATAGATGCGTGCCCTTTTTTCAGAAAGCCTTAGATTCCTCTTTAGGACTTCACTTTGTGTTTTAAAGACAATTTTTAGCTAATTACACATTTAATACCTGCTGCTTAAAATTTTTAAAAAAGGGGAAAAAAAGTAGAAAAGTTTCCTATCCTGAAGAAACAACGTTTGGTTCCTATCCAGATTTGTTTCCTTGGAATTTTAACACACACACACACACACACACACACACACCCCACATTGTTTGTAACTTGCTTTTTTGTTATTTATTAAAAATATCTAGTACTTCCGATGACTGGCTAGTTCTATGATTTGTAGGTGAATAATTGATGTAAAGATGACCTCGTTGTTTTGTGTGTTATTCTAAATTTTACTTTTATACATAAAATGTTTGCCCAGGCATCCTCCACAATAGCATTATCGCTCTGGTCTCGCCCCAGCCCCGCGGTCCTTTCTAGCGTGTTCTGGAACATGTACTAGGCTTTTGCAGTTTCTGGCCCCTCTCCCTGACGTGCCTTTGCCCCAGAGGGTCACATATCTCACTTTCTCACCCTCTTGATTCTTCACTGTTTCCTGCTGGCCCTCCTTCCCTGGTACCTTTCGTCTTGTCTCTGTACACTTGGAATCACCTCTCATTTTTATCTGTGTGTCTTTTATCTTTTTCCTCTCACTGAAAGGTAAATTCTGTGTGAATAAGGATTTTAGTTGGTTTTCCTCACCATGCACTAAATAAATATTTTTGGATGAGTGGCTATGTTCATGAACAAATGACTAAGATGGGGAGTAGACACCAAAGATTTTAATCCATATGGCTAGTTTCGGGTTTGTATCTGCTTTGGTTTCTTGAGATAAACCACATGTTTATCTACTACTATAGTAAGCTTCTCCACAAAACTACTTGTTTCCCAACAGCCTTTATAACGGCGTGTTCCTATTACTGCTTTTCATGATGCCGGCCACATAGATGGCAAACCAGATTTTCTTACTTAATTTTAATGTACTCATTTTTTCATCACCAGCTAGCAGAGAAAGGCAGCTTCTACTCCTGTGTCTATTTTCTGAGAGCAGGAAATCTTTTAAAAAATCCTTACCCTTCTTTCTACCCCTTGTCATTGGCAAGGGGCACGAGAATAGCATGACTGTCTCATGATTTATTTCCTGGTGCAAGGGGTGTCCGATGAGTGCTATTGTGAAGAGTATCGTGACTGACTTGCTGGTACAAGGGCACAAGACGCTATGGAGGAGAGGCCTAACTTCCTTAAGTAGCTCGATACCCTTGGGACTCTGATAGAAAATGAGAAGTCACAGAATGGCTATGGAGTATCAGTCTGGTGTCATGCACGTGCTGAATTAACCTTTGATTGCTTGGCACCTTGATTGTCTCCTAAAATGGGACACAGATGTTGTATTTCTGAATAATAATTAGTTTTGGAATAATTCATGACCATTGTTAAAAACTTGGAAAACACAGAGAAAAAAAAGTATGTAGGAGTCCCATCCCTTAGATAATTATTTCAATATTTACTATGAGGTTTTTCTTTCACTTCCCTTGCTCCTTTTCTTTGCATATTTTTATATAAAATTTGTAATTCTGTCTGCTTATAATAACAGTCTTCATCTAAACCTATGGCAATCATTTTTTCATGAATCACAAAAAATGACAGCTATATACAGTTTCTTGCCGGTGTGGCTTCCCATGGACTTGGCTATGTGTCCTTTATCCTTTCCTATTTGGGAGTGTAAAGTTGTCTCCCCACCGTTATCATCAATAATAGTGCCATTGTAGCTGAATGTATAACTTTTTTTTTTTTTTTTCAGTTTCTGGGGTTGTTTTTATGGGAAAGATTCCCAGGAGTGAAATGGTTGTGTCGAAGATCATGAACACTGTTACTGCCAGATTGTTTTCCAAAAGAATTGTCCGCTCTTGCACTGCCAGTAGTACTGGTTGGAAGCAGAGCTCTTTCATGCCAATTAATTTGTATCATAAGGAAATGGTCATCGACCTGTTCCCTTCTGGACCTGTAGCAGTTGGAACGTAGTTCAAAATAAACACTAATAAAAGCTTAAATAACCCTAGTGGGCATGATTCAAGTCTCCTATGGCAGCTTGTTGCAAATTTTAATAGCCCAAGGGGTTTTGATTTCCTTTTATTTTCTTTCCCCCTCTGCTGTTTTCCTCCCTCCCAGGTTTAAAACATGTTTCCCTGGCTCCAGTTAAGCCTGGGTACTTCTAGTTCTGTCTTTTATTGATTAATGAGTATAATTGACCCCTGTTGTCTCTATTATACAAACCGGAGCAATTTGTTTCTATGTAGCAGTTATTTTCTGAGCTGTCACAAAAACAGCCTTACAAAGGGAGCTCATTATCAGCCCGGAGGAAAAGAATTTTAAGTGATGAAGTGAACAAAGGTCCCTCAGAATGAGGAGGAGAAACCTGCGCTGCTCAAATGTTGGAGGAAGTGAGAGATCTGGGGGAAGAATAACTCAATGTTGCTTAGGTACCCAGCGAGACGTGGTTAGAGTCTGAAAGTGTTAGATTAAAAAGGTTGTGCATTGAGTCTTGAAGACTGGCCACGGAAGAGTCGCATGGAGCCTGACATTTGATGAAGTGAGCTGAAGCTTTTTGGAAGTTGGTGGCTATGAAAGTGATTAGAGAAAACACAAAGGTCTATATGTAGGATCAATAGAGGGTTTCTAAGTTGGAAATTTTTATCTAAACAGATAGTGACTATAAAGTACCTTGATTTGATGTTATATCACAAAATAATTGCTGTTCATTTATGTAGCTTATTACTGTTTCTACCCTTCCCACATGGTCTTGATAATATTTTCTTCCAGTGACAAAACTAAGAATAGGTAGTAGAGGTCCCGAAAAGAGTTACTGGAACCTACCAAGGTCTTTAAGTCAGTCTGCCGAACTCCTACACTAATAGGGCCCTTTTGTTTCAGTGATTTAGCATGGCTTCAACTGTTTGTTACCTCTTTCCTTTCCAACCCTGTCATATTTTTCTCCTAGGAGAAGAGAGGGGGTTTAACCACAGAGGAAAGGAAAAGCCCAAGTGGTTACAGTAAAATAATTAGTAAAGGTGCTTCTGAATTATAGACTAATATGCAGGGGGGGACTGTGAAGATCTTTTGTTTGTTTTGTGAATTAGTGGGAAGGAAAGTCAGCCATAGAAGATTCACTTTGCTTTCACTGTGGTTCAACCAGGTCCTTGATAGCTTTCTCTAAAACCCAGATGCGCCCCCTTCCGGTTTTGTGGGTAATTAACTTCTCGCCAGTTTGATGTGTCCCTGGGCAAATTCCTCTGTTCTCATGTATTAACACAGTGATTTGACCCACAGCAATTCCAGAGAATCTACTCTTACAGTGGGAGGTTTTATTCATTGTAAAGAAGCTTTCATTACCTTTTTCAGGACCTATTTTTCTTTGTTTCTAAATATTCAGAACAAAGTTGGTTTGATCCCTTGCAGAAATCTCTGATCCAGGAGCCACGGGGCTAGTTTGCAGAGATGGGTTGGGGGAGGGCAGGTGGAAGAACTTGCAGAATCTCTGCAAAACCATCTGGAAAGAGAGCATAGCATCTCAGAACTCTGGGCTACTTCTCCTCTGTTGGAAAGAAATGAGGGTTGTCATCTTTATAGAATGATAGAGGTATGTTAGGAGGAAGGAACCTCTGCCATGAATGCTCAGCAGACTGTCTGGGGAGAGGTCAGTCCCTGGGCCGAGAAAGACAGCTGCTCTCCCTTCCCGCCTTACACAAAGTTGGATAAGCTGTGCTTACTAAAGGAAAATAATAAACTGTTTTATAATTGTGAGTACAAATAGGAGGCAATGAGTTTTGAGTTCCCTTAATAAAGAATTTCTGGAATCGCTCTGCAACTGTGGGATTTAGTAAGTAAAATGTTAAGTGAATTTGCAGATGTCCATGACCATATGGGGAAATCAGAGGACTTGGTTGAAAAATATACTTAAGAAATCCCTTTTAGATTTATTTTACGTACACTTATACCAAGAAAAGAGAGCACATTCAGTGATGGCTCTGGTGACATTTTGCACTTTTTCAATTCATTGTAGTTGGTACTGTATTATTTGCTTCTATTGCCTGCCTTTGTTCACTGGAAATGCAAGTGACATTTATATTAAGAGGTGTATGTTTTTCTACCCAGGTTAATCCAAACACTCAATGTCCGTCTTTCTTTTATGATTTAGAGCTGCTCTCTCTCACTTTTCTCCCATGTCTCGTCATGGTGGTCACGAGGGATATATGCTGTAATTACACCCCCCTCCTCCCCACAAACAAAATGAATAGAGATACAGCATTCCCATTTTGGTAAGCTCTGTATTGATTTACAATTAGAATATATGAATAGATGTTTCCCAGACCCCTTCCTCCATATCTCAAATGTGCCCTCAAGCCTATGCACCAGAGGAGCCCATTTCCCACCCCCATGTCCCTCTTCCTCCTTAGTTCCTTCTAATTAGGGTTGCTTGCCCCCTTCTTTCATTGACCTGGAGGCTCTCACTAAAACCTTGTGTTGATATCTATTTGGCCTTCTGTTTCTCTTTAATAATTATCCCTCTGAGTGTTTTTTTCAGTAAAGTCTCTTGGTTTCCACTGAAAAAGTAAGTTCGCATGAACTCAGAATTTACCTGAAGGGAGGTTGGATTGTATATTTCTGAAGAACGGATGGTGTGAATGTCTTTTGTAATATCCCATCTCACATATTCTTCTCCAAAGCCACTCGACCCACCAGCACATGAGGATGTGGGTGGATTTGCCCTCCTTCACCCTTTTCGGGTGTTGCGTGCTGATGAGGGTCTACCTTTCCTGTATGTGGAACAAACATTTTGCAAAATATTTCACTTGACCCTCATACAGTCTGACACACTGTCAGGCTTGGGAAAGGGCTTCGCCCTGGTGGGACCTGTCCAAACCCCTTTGATTTTGATGACGGACTGGCACACCCTGGCGGGTGGTCTGTGGCGTGATGTAGTTCACGTTGTTCTCTGTGTTTGTCATGCACAGGCTTCTCTGGCCAGGACTTCGACTGGGCAGATTATCACAAGCAGCACGGGACAGAGGAGGCACCTCCCTTCTGCTTCAGAAATGTAAGACACTTGTTTCTTGCTACTTTATCGTAGATGCTTGTTATTAACATCATCCACTGGTTTCTGTTTATTGTACAAGATGGGAATGCTGCCAGGTTCCAGGGGGTCGGACAGCTTTCTTAGTTTTCAAAAGGCCTTCCTTTCAGTGCCTCCGTTAGTTTGGTGGTGCTATGCTGTAGTGATGAATCGACCACTCAATGTGTGTGGCTCAGACATGTTATACTTTGTTGTCACTGATGGAGGGCTCAGGGTGCTCCTAATACCAGGTAGCTCTTCTCATGACCCTTGGGCCAGATCTGCATCTGACTTCATCATCCAAATCCATTGCGTAGATAGCAGAGATGAAGGAGGAGAGAGCCCTTGTTCTAAACACAAGCTGATGCTAACTAACGCTTATCCCCCTGATCACTTTCCTTGGTGAGAGCTAATCACGGCTAGTCACTCAGCTGCATCATGTGAGACCAGAAACTGCACCTGCAGAGGCTGCTATACCCCGAATGGATTCCATACTGTAGAAGAGAAGGACACATCTGGAAGGACAGCTAACCACCTGTGGCACCATTAGCTATACACTTGCTAGCAAGTGTAGTCCTGATAAGTACATTGATAGGAGAGTCTCTGCTCCTGGATATATTCTTAAAATATTACCTTAATTTTTTCTTGGATTACTTTACTGAGACCTGGTCTAACAATCTTGTGCTGTGCTTATTTTAAGCCACTTCCTTGTTCAATAAAGATTTGGTATAGTAATAGGAATTTTGTGACGCGTAACATAACATGGTGTGTATGTGTGTGTGCGCACATGTACTTGCTTAAAGGAGGTGATTATATAAAGTACTTCATAAATTATTTATCTAAATTTCATCACCCTTAGGAACCCTGAAGAGAGATATGAATTATTATTTTCATTTTTAAGAAGGAGGCACACATGCATAGATAGCATTGTGTGTTGACCAGGCCTATGGGCAGCAAAGTTAATTCCTTATGCTAAGAAAAACATGCAGTCCTCGCTTAGGGACTGCTGTACTGCAGTGGGAAGCGCTCCCCAGTCCGACCTGCCTCCTGGACGTGATCTCCTCCAGTTATCCACTCTCTTCTGCCACCAAGGTTTCTGCCACCAGGAGAACATAATGTGAGAACTGAGCCACAAAGCGTGGGCTTTGTGGAGAGAAACTCAGTACTGAGCATTAAGTCAAAATCAGGTTTTGGAGAATGAAGTCGGTTGATTTCTGGGTCGACTTGTACTGATAAACACAGAAACAAAACAGAGTTGGAAATTGGGACTCCAAATCATTACGTAAATTTCCGTTGGGTGCTCACCTTTCTGTAGCATTGAAGAAACAATGTGGTGTGATGGGGACAGCTGGATGCAGATCACCATGAGGATAGAGCTGGTGAGCTGGTGAGGCTTAATTCAGTTCAGTGCATTCTTCACTAGACCTTTCACCTTATTGATGTCCCTTGTCAGAGTCAACTGACCTTGTTGTCTTTCACTTAGGATAGTAAAATACTTCATCAATCCCCAGTCCCCTCTGAGGTTATCCTTTCTACTTAGCTAAATATTTTCTCTCTGACTCTAATCTTGGGAAGAAAATCCTGACCTCTCCCCGAGCCCTGTATCTGGTGAGTTTTGTCTTGTTTTTTTGTTTTGTTTTTTTTTCCTATGACAACATAATTCCAAGGAGGCTTCTATTTTATCATCTGTCTTCTGTTCCCAATCAACCAGCACTGGTCCAAATGGACTTTAACAGTGTTGGGCAAACGACCACATCCTCTGGTGGCCTCTTGAGTTTTCAGGAGTTAGCAGCCAGGATTAACTCCGTTTTCATGAATATGCTGGTGTTTTCATTAGGAGTGCACCTGCTGCAAATAGAGGCTCTCTTTGTCTCTGGCGCTCTGCTGATCTAACCGACAGGATTGTTATCTGTCTGTTGGTGTATGCATTGCAGTATGGGCACTTTGCTGAATTTTGTCAGCTTGCTGCAAGGGCCTTTTAATGGAATGTTTATTATGAATTCGTTTTTTTAATCACACATCTCCCATGTACTGGAGGCAAGCTAGTGTGGAAATGGATGCAGGGAAGACATTTCCCTGGGGATGTTTAACAATCAGAGGCAGTTCTGAAATGGATTGACACAACCAAATGCTTAGTAAAATAAACTCACAGGTAACTGTTTTGCTATTGATCCTTTATAAATTACCCTTAAGCAGCGAGTTGAAACGAAAATAGGTTATGTGGTTGTAGCTTCCCTTGTTAAGTAGGATAAAATGCATTTTAACTTACTTAGAGGCTTTTCAGGTAGCTTATCGAGTTGTATTATCAAATAGAAACTCAATACATGCTACGCATGGGTGAAGCAGAATGACTTGTAGAAAAATAGCCCACCTAGAATATCTTTGGTTCCTATTTCCAAAGAAACGTAAAGAAAAGGACAAATTGGTTTCTTAATGTGCATTCGGTAATTTTGTTCTGGTGACATAAAAAAAACCGACAACTGTATTTTCAACTTAAAAATATACAAAAGGACATGTAAATGTGAATTACTTTGGTTCCCCTTCCATGAGTCACACAAGGATATAATCTCTGTTACATGCAGTATCCTGTTTGTCCCCGTTTATATATTTCAAAATAGATATGTTTATATATAAAGTCTTGTAACATCTGATCAATATTTATAATCATAGATGATTTGGGAAAATTTCATATTTATTTCAAAATAGTATCAACAAGGAGTTTTGCTTCCAGCATTTGCTGAGTAAACTTACACTGAATTGACTCTCCCACAGAGATCAACTATAAACTCTGAATACCAGTGCAACTGCCTCGGGAAGGGGAGAATGAAGAAAAGAGGGCAGGTTTTGGAGGGGAACAGGTGCTTGGAAGAAAGGAATAGTGGGAGTTTGTCCCATGCTCTTTCAGACTTTTGGCCTGCAGTTATTTACAATTGACAACTTGCTGGATGACTTAAATAGTAATGTAAAATTCTCAGTCTTTCTGTCTCATGAACCATATTACAGAATTTGGGCAACCATGACTAATGGGAAGTGAGGGAATGTTCATTCAGACAGAGGAGAAAGAGGAGGAGGATCCCAAATTATATGTATTAATTCTGCCTAAATCTTAGGGTGATCCCTAAACTGGACAAACTCTAAGCAGCTTAGTAAGAAATAAAAAAAACTGACCTGAGATTTGAGGTGCATCTCCAGAGACAGTGTCGTTTGAATCCAGTCATGTTAACTGCTTGCCTATGCAGAAAAATCAACACTCTTGGGAGAAATGTACCACAATCCAGAATCTCTAAAACAACATTAAACCTATCCAGTTTCAGAGTTGCTCAATACATGAAGAAATAGGAAAATATGGCTCATTCCTAGTAGAAAGATAATTAGCAGAGACCAAATCCAGCATGATCCAGATGTTGAAATGAGTAGAAAGGCATTTTAAAGCCCCAATTATAACCATGCTCAGTGATTTAAAGTAGTGGTCATTAGACCAGCAGCAGTGGCATCACCTGGGGTCTTATTAGAAGTACAGATTCCCCGATTTCACCTCAAGTCAGCTGAATCACAGATTTTGGAGTTCTGTTTTCAAAAATCTCTCTGGGTGATTCTGATACAGCCTGACGTTTGAGAACCATCAATGTAAAGGAAAAGGTTCTCATAATGCTTGAAAAGATAGGAAGTCTCACAAGAGGAGTAGAAACTGTAAAAAGGAGAAATTTTAGAATTGAAAAGCGCAGTATCTGTTGAGAAAATTCATGGGAAGCAGTCAATAGAGGAATAGAGATGACTGAGTTTAGTCCATGAACTTGAAGGGGGAGATTAACTAAAGAACAGAGGAAAAAGAATGAGAGGGGAGAATCTCAGGGATCTGAGGAACAATGCTAGTTTAATTGGAGACAGAAAAAGTGACCACAGAGACTGGGGAGGAAAAAATTATATGAGAAAATAAAGGCCAAAAATTTCTCAAAGTAGCTGAAAGGCCTAAATTTGCTAGTGTTTTTCTGTAAGGTGGTGTGTGTGTGTGTGTGTGTGTGTGTGTGTGTGTGTGTGTGTGTGTGTGTGAGTGAGATAGTCTGTAGCCTAATATACTTAACGTTTACCCCAAGCTTTGTACTCAGATATTTATTAGGGCTTTATTCACAATCACAGCATTAATGTCCTTCGGTTGGTGAATGGATGGACAAATTAGCATTTCTCTATAAACTACCCCGCAGCAAAATACAATGAATTCTCAAATGCACGCGGTAGCCTGGATGACTCTTCAATGCATTTTGCTTAGTGAAAGAAGCCAAACTACCTCGGGTCTGATACATGTGTGTGAAATTATGGAAAAGGTGAAACTTTAGGAATAGAAAACAAATCAGTGGTCCCAGATCAGTCTGGGAGGGACTGATGATGAAAGGGTCAGGGTATGGATGTTTGGGATTGAAAGGACTTACGTGTCTTGACTGAATTGTCACCATGCTTTCGCATGCATTTATCTGAAACCCTGCCCTGGTAGAACAAAAAGAGTGTATTTTCCTATGTACATTTTGTAGAAAGGACATAAAAATAAATAAGCAAAAGGCACAGAGGAATCATAAAGAGAGTTTCAGATAGATGGAGAGATGGGAATTTACCACCAACAGACTGGCAGTTAAAGAAATGCTAAGGCTGCTCTTCAGGCTGACAGAAAATGATAATGATGCTGTCAGTCTTTCCCCTTAAATGCCCTCTAACAGCCCAGGTATGATGCAAGTGAGGAACCCAGGGCCGGAGGAGCAATGATTTCTACTCTGGGGATTCCGTAGAAGTCATGGTCACAGGGCACTGGGAAGAGAGAACATGCAAGCATCTTCTCGCTCATTTAGCATTCTTATGCGCCAGCGTGTGCCAGACCGAGTTCTAATTTCTGTGATACAAACGAGGGACACATGTTTTCCATGAGTGATGGGAAAGACCTACAGGTGATGTCGGTCTTAGGGCTGGGACCTGCGTGCTCCTGTGTCTCTGTGACCCACTGTTCACTATCCGTCCTCTCTCTTTCAGACGTCTTTCAGTCGGGGGTTCACCCAGAACATGAAACTGGAAGCTGTGAACCCCAGGAATCCAGGGGAGCTGTGTGTGGCATCTGTGGTCAGCGTGAGAGGCAGGTTGATGTGGCTTCACCTGGAAGGTACGAGTCTATCATCACCCTGACTCGCTTAGGGTCCATCCAGGAAGAGTGGGTGCAGGGGACTTCGGCCCACCTCGTTAGCCCTCCCTTCACATTCTTTTTATTTAAACAGATCTTAAATTATTCAGCACTCTTAAATAAGTGAAACGAATCCAATACAGATTCACTCAGAGGTGTTCACCTGAACTAATCATTTCATGAACCGAGATGCCGGCGTGATCACAGTTTTTGGAACACAGGGCTCTTTTTCCAACTGGGATGATAAAAGCTAATGTCAAAATTAAATTAATATGAGTCATTAAAGCTGCCATGTGAAGTCTTGGTTATGATGAGGATAAAGGGATATATTTGCATTTTAAGGTGAATAATGCCATTTATTTGTTTTTTTCCGTAGATGTGTAATTTTTCCTTAAAAGGGAAGATAACGTTCTCTCCAAATTCTGTGATAGTGGGTTTAAACTTGCTTGTTTAAAGATGTTTAAACTGTTCTTTATAGCTCCATTTGATTTTAATTGTATAGATAGCTCACAGAACCGTGTACTTTGAAAGTGGAAACTTGCTCTGATTTTGGATTAGGTAGAAGAAGATTCTGTTTTCCAGATGTGACATTTTCAATAAGAATGAAAACGAATTGATTTTTTTCCCTTCTTTCTCTGATTTAAAATTCGTGTGTGTGTGTGTGGGCGGGGGGGGGGTGTTGTTTCATAGTTTTTTCAAATGCATATGGAAAAGCAGTAAGATTAGATACAAATAATAAAGTGTTAGATCTCCTGGTCCATATTTTGCATCTTAATGACACGCTTAGAACAGAAAGTTGGGAAGGTCATAGAACTGATGCCAGTATCTTCATCCCTAGTCTTCATTAAACAAGTCTGAAAAACATGACGAGTTCTTTGGTAGGCCCAGAGTCTCATGCATTTATAGAGGGCAAGGACAGAATAGTGATTTTAGTAGAACAACCTTAATCACCAGAAATTAGTTTAAAACTATGGTTTCGGATTTCATGATCAATTTGAAATAAAAAGAAATTCTCAGACATTTGATTGCTAAGTGGATTTTCAAACAGAATGGTCTCTAATTGGCATCAGCCAAAGCAAAACCCAGGCAAAATCGTGATATTTCTGCAATTACCTGAATAGAACGGGATTGGCATGATTTTTGTTTTTCATCATGACATGTAAAGTTGCGTCAACTACTCTTGGAAAAACAGATCATGTTTTCTTTTTTTTTTTGACGGGGGACGGGGTGGGAGAGATTCCTAATCCTTAAATTGAATTTGCTACCTAATGCCATGTTACAAGATTCTAGTCTTGTTTGCAGTATTAATTTGCAAACAGAAAGTGGTAAAGTCTGAAGCCACTGTTTGATCATTATTATTTAGCACATTTTGGTTTAAGCTCTTTGGCAGTCATTATTTATTTAGCGGTTTGTACTTCCAGAGTGCTCTGCTGCTGTTAATTACCTAACGCAGACAGCAGTGAGAGTGTCCTGATTTTTATAGATGAAGAAACTAGCTAAAGCCATTAAGCTATGCCTGGGGTTCAATTTCATTACTCTTGACATCTTCTTTGTTGCTTAATTTGCCAAACCCCACAGCTTCCCAATTCTTAAGAAGAATGATGGGCAACATTTAGTGTATATTTAACATTTTTGACAGACTTTACTCCTTTTGCTGTTTTTCTTTGCATGTAAATTTCTGCTATAAAGCAACATGTCAGCCCATGTCAGCACTTTTTCTTATTCCCCGAGTGCTTTCATCCTGTGGTACAGAAAATTAGTTAGCGTTAGGAAGCAGATCCGAAAACAGAGCATTCATTTCTGCATACCTTGTGCATTACATTTTTAAAAACAATCTATTAACTATGATCTCTCTGGAATTCCTAGTCAAAATCAGGCATTTGTCTCGCCATGTGAAAAGGTACAGTACACAAATAAGTTTGAAATTCCATTCTGTTTTCTTGATCTTGCTTGAATTCGGGGTTCTTTGGCTTTTCTTTGGTTTTTGGCCCCTCTAGAATATTTTCCCGTTAAAGTGACAGTAACTGACTGTTCCTTTCCATCATTACCTCACAGTTGTAGCGACAGAGTGCTTTCCTCAGTCCTGGAGACAAAACGCTAGAGATTCATTCTGGTCACTTTGTGCTGTTAAATTATTTTTATGATGATGGTGATTCTGATTATAGAGCATTTATTTGGCACTTTAAATTTATAAAGTACTTTATTAGTTACTTTTATGCATTAAATTGGTTTGAAATATTTTCCACACATGGCTAATTAAGCACTTTTAGGTAATTAAAATGATCATTTGTATTTGATATTTGACTTCTCCTGAAGTCAGTCCTTTACGTGTCTTTAAAGGTGCTGATGTTGAAGAGGGAATAATGAATAAAATAGACGAGTGTCATGTTATTTTTGGTGCGTATTTGAGAACATCAAGCTCTCGCGACTGCTGACAGTGAGCTGATGAGGGTCCGTGTCCTGGAAAGTTGCTAGTGTTTTCTCTCTGAGTAACCTCTGCTCTGGGTAATCATATCTGCAGTGACAGATATTGTCCGCCTCAGCCACACACCCTGGCTCTCGTTCTCGTGTCTGCCTTCTTGTCATCCAAGTCACTGCATGCATGTCATGTCATCTCTTGGGGGACAGATAGGCCTGGGGGGTTCTCCTTGCGCTCCCAGCACATTAACTCCCTAGGACGGTTTAGGTCTTTGTGTCGCCTTCCCTGTTGTCACTGGTCTCCATCATTATCAATATTATTTCCCCCTGTTTAGAAGAAAGGTGATTTGCTCTATGTTTCCAAATATCTTGTTCGCCTTTTAGCTGGGGCAGAAATTCCTTTTTTGTTATCAAACGACTGATGACTAGCAGACTTCATTCTGCTAAGTTATTTAGAGCTTTTGCTTGTTGCTACTGCAGAAATTGTTGACAAGTGTCTTAAAACATGGGCAACGAAATCCAGTTTTGAAGATAGGAAGCCAGTGACAAACAGGTGAGGGGTCTCAGTTTGGGTTTTCGCACTTTGCACATAGGTGGGAATGATGGCTTGTAGGAATTGACTCATGCTTTTAGTGTTACCAGGTTCAAAGCAAACATACAGAGACCCAAACCACCCAGAGTCTTCAGGTCTGTGGATAGTGTCAGAGTGTAAGTGTAGGCAGGGTGACGGCAGCCATCAGTGCATTCCTACCAGCAGCTCATGAGCTAGTCTTGCTGCCCTCTGAAATGAAATCTCGCGAGTTGTCCACAGAGTATGCTGTTAAAACAGTGCATAAGCTCCACCTGTGAATGTACAGCATTTTGAAGTTTGGATTCATTGCCTTGCTTCTTTTCAGCTAAGTCTGGGTTCCCCTGGATCCGGGTCTTGAACCCAGAGCCCCCAGCTTTACATGGTCCGCACAGGAGCTGCTTCAGTGCCTGAACCACAAGAGGGCATCAGAGTCCGGATATCTTAGCGACTTAAGACACTCAAATCCCTTAACATTAGGTTTGACCATACCTCCTGTTTTAAACATGACAGTACCATTTGTTTTCACATTACCTGATCATCAATACTGTGCCATTTTAATAAACCAGGCTGTCTGTAAGGCAGGGCAGCCGGGTCAGTTGAGTTGTCTCAGGCCAGTCTGTTGAGGGAACCAGAAAGCCCCGTCCCATTTTTGTCCCATTTTGAAATGTGCCTGCTTAACATGACATTCAACACCCCACCCAACCTGCCCACCGGCTTCCAAGATCTGTAATTAGAAGATTCTGAAAGCTTAGCCTCTCTCGTGCGGCTCTTTAAAGCACATAAAATGAATTCTGCCCACAGGTTGGTTGTGAAACTTGGCTGAGTGAATGCATGTCTTAAAGTGCTTAGAGCTGTGGCTGAGTCTAATAGTAAGTGCCTGGTAAGTGGAGAGAAGGACCGCCCCCCTCGGGTCCCCAGGCCCTCCTGCCTGCAGCCCGGCCCCAGGGGAGTAGACCACCACCCGTTTCTAAGCATCCTAATGTCCGCGGGGCAGAAGCGCTACCAAGGCTGGACTCCGTCATTGCCTCTCATAGGACACAGCATTTGTACACATGTTCATGTGCACGTTGCTGACTGAATAGACAAGAGGAATAAATAACTCCTGTGTTTCTGAAGGAGAAAGCAATCCCAGATACAGCAGCCCCTTCAGTTGCTGTTTTGCCAAATCAATTTTGAAACTGAGCTCTTTTAGTGTAAATTCTAATTCAGAACCTCCATGGTCAGTTTTTTCAGATTCTTCATTCAGTTCCCGCAAACTGCGTTCCATGTGATAAAGAATAGGTGTCCTACTAAGATGGAAATTCTTGGGGTTGCCACAGACCCAGTGCATCTGAGCCTCAGCGAACAGGGTCTGGGAATCTGCCTGTTGAAGTTACTCTCCCTCTTTGATTCTTATGCACACACCACAGTTTATAAAAGGAAGTCCAGTGGGCCAGGCGCGGAGGAGATCAAAGACACCTCTGATGTATAGGAGGCCAGGCACTGACACTAGCCCTCTGCCTTTTCATAGTTTGTGACAAGTCAGGTGGTTAATAATGGTTTTGCAGAGACTTGCAAAAATGAACAAAATGCAGAAGTGAAAGTAAATATACCTTGAGCCAGTGCAAGTGGTTTTAGCATCTTTACAGAAAGGCCTGGCAGCAAGAGACATTTTGGAGAGAATTTGTAGTAGCATCAGGAGGGAGCTACAGAATTTCCTGGGCAGTTAAAGGGGCCGGCGGAGCTGTCTTTAGGGAAAGACTCCATACTCTTGCACGCTGCTGGGGACAGGACAGAACTGGCTCTGACCGTCTTACATAAAATGGGATTTGGGCAGGGAGCTCCTGATGGGAGGTCAGAAGGGAATGGGGCCAAGGGGTGGCATTTCAGTTCAAGAAGGCCTTTCAGCAGGAAGCAAGTGTTTGTTCTCGGTTTCAGCTGCCTTGTGAATGATCTGAGGGGTCCTGGTCTTGTTCTTGCTCATGAGGACCCGCCCCTGGGTCCACTCTGCTCTGAGAGGGTATGGGTGGTTCTCGCGCCTCCTGCATCTAAGGCAGAGGGTGGCCTTTTAATGGGAACCCTGCAAGAGGGATATGGGACTCCAAGAAGAGTGAGACAGATGCCAGACAACTTTTCGTCAAAAAGCAAAACACAAAAGAGAACGAAAACTGCTCACCTCAAATGCTGTCTGAGGCTCCGGAGCTGGTTCAAGTCCTGGTTCTACCACAGATCAGCTGTTTGATCTTTCCCGGGGCCTCAGTTTCTTCATCTGTAAAGTGGGCGTGAAACAGTCCCTGCTAACACTCTGAAGGTGTGTCGGCAGTGCTCTGAGTCTCTTTGTTCTCACACGTAATCCCACTTTCGATTATTTTCCGAGACTGTTTCCCTGACTCCGCCGACTTTGCCAGCCACATCTCTTCCGTCCCTTCATTCCTCCAGAATCAATCTCCAGGGCCTGGCCGGGGGGTGCATCCGAGTCTGGTTCGGTAGACAGGCACCTGTAGACAGGTGGAGGGTGTCCTGGCATCAGTCCCCAGTCATCTGCACTGTCAGCTGGCTTTCCTTCTTCTAGTGCTTTATCCACGTCTTGATCACACACTTGAGCCCATCGGTTTGGTGTGACTTTTAACATGAACCTCAAGGACTTCCAACCTTTCTTCTCATCCAAGTTTTGAGCTGAAATGAAAGGGTCGTTCCGATTCTCTTACTGAACTTTGTCCCATTGTTTCTGGTCCCCCCGACCCCATCTCCCACACTTGTTCTCGCCATGCTTTGCAGGGACTGGAGAGTTCTCGGAGTTTGATGGGGTGTGCTCATAGAAAGATATAGGCAGACACAACCACTCCCTTTTGCCCCCCAGAGTTCTGAATAAAGCAGATTGCTTCTTCCCTGGCAGTGCCCTGTGTGCCCTGCTGGAGCAAGCTGTGACAAGTATCTGCCATCAGAAGGGCAGGTAGAACTCTGTGCAGGTGGGCAGTATGTGCTGATCTGAGGACAGGGTCTTCAGATGGAACAAATTGCAGAGCCATTCAAGGTTCCAGAGCAACTCTTACAAATGTCTTTGTTCATGCATCTATAACAGTGAAGCCTTCCTTCTCTTCACAGTGAAATGATGCGTTGTGCTTTATTTAGTTTTATTATTCTTTCAGGTAACTTGCTCTTCGTCAGTTTGACCTCTGGCAATGCTGCGTTTTCTGCACTGTAACTGGGGTGATGATGAAGTGTGGTAGCTTATTCATGGGGCAACAGTAAATAAATAAATGAAAGTATCTTGCATAAGATTCTCTCTCCCACTCCTGTCTCCCCAACCCTCAGCCTCCTGGTTCCTATTCCAACAGACACCCACTGTGTTAGTCCTTTGCAATTCCCTCCAGATTTATCTTACGCACATATAAATATACAGTATTTTCTCCGTTTTAGACAGATGGCAGCATACTATATCCACACAGCTTATTTTTATAGTGGCAGAAAATTGTGTCATGGATGTACCATAATTTATTTACACACCTCTCTGTGGATGGAAATTTAGGCATCTTGATGGCTTTTAAGATGAAGCTTCTGGAAAAGAGTGAATGACTAGAATCTGTATTGACTTGATTCTGCTGAAGCAAACTGAGACATTGCACAGGGCCTTGTTTGGTTTAGAAGAGATTTTTCTATAAAGAAAATTACATCAATCCCTAATAGAGCATCTATCTTTAGAGGTTTTGGCAGTCTAAGAATAATCATCAAGAAGGAGCATTACTGCATTTTTAATGGATTCTTTTGTAAGTTGTTATTGGGTCTCTAGTCTTGGAAAAATAGCGTTATGTTTTAAAAGGTCGTTCTGGGTTCAGTCAGAGGTAACCAGATTCCTAAGGTTGATAAAATAAATAATTTTGCACCATCATTCATAATAGAATTAGGAAAGTTTCAGAGTCAGGAAAAGTTTCCTGGGTGAGAAGTAACCCGCTTTCCCATCAGATCCTTTAATGTGGGGTGGAAGGAAGACAGGATCCTAACTGTCCTGAGGACATAGTACCTGACACATCTTAGCTCATAAATATCTGTGTTATTGAATGGAAAGCAGGATCAGAGACTGTCACAGTATGGTGAGGATAGCCTTTGCAATGTAGTAATGTATACATTGATGTAGAAGTACCCTGATTAAATCATTAAAGTGAGGTGATATCTGAACCACTGAAAGACCAAAAACCATAATAAGGAAGTGAATCTAAAGTTCACTCTAAACAATTGTGCAGTACGGCTTTGACCTTGAAATTCCATTTGTACTGAAATATAAGTCTGAAAATACAAGTGTATCTCAGAGATAAATTCAGCCTGTTAGCAAAATCACTGAGAAGCTAGGCAAGACAGGCCATTTTTGAGTCTGAAGATGAGCATCCCGTGAAGAAAGAACCCAGTGACATGCTTCTTTGGAGACTCCTGTGCCCTGCAGGAAAAGAAGAACCCCTTCAACATTTGAAGCAAGTGGGAGAGCATGTTTAGCATTTTTCTGTTTGGAATTCCTTGGTTATTTGAAGATTTCTTTGGTCAGTTAGGTTAAATATTGGTTGGTGAAATCCTATGAGTCCGAGATGATTGTTATTCATTTAGCTGTTTTGAAAAAAATCCCTAAAAACCTGCCTGTGTTCCTTTAATTTATATTTTAAATTATAGGATAATTAAGGAAAAAAAGTGCGACTTGATATCCACTGTAATTTCTTTGAAAATAAACCAAAAGTTCAAGGTGAATAATAGTGAGCATCACTGTTAGAGTGTTCGGGGCACCTTAAATGCACCAGCATATGGATTTAGGGCTAAACCGAGATTCTACATTTATCACATAACTCCATTTTCACAGTATCTACGTTACGGTGACATGTGAGAGGCAGAGAGCCAGTGTGGGCAAACTAACACCAGACTTAAAATGTTTAGCTTCAGACTGTTTTGTGATGACTGCCATTTAGCCTCATGAAGTTATGGCTGTGGAGGGATCAGGTGTCGTGTGATGGCAGGGACGTGTGAAGGAGCTCACCTGGATGATTTTCATCTTGGTTCTCAGTGAAGTCAAAGCAAGGTGGGTGGCCGGAGCTAGGGAGTACCTCTGTAAATGAAGCTCTTATCTTTTGATTTTTGGTTCACCAGTATCTCTCCTCAAAATGTCTTATTTCTCTTTTAAGACTAAACTGTGGATTCTGTGTAGAATTTTCTTCTTTTTGCTGCTTTCCACATTTGTTCTCTCAGTAGCCAGAGCTCCTTGAGACTTTTACTCATGTTATATCAGATCTCTTCTCTTTCATAGTCTCTCTGTAATGCTGATTTGGCATAAGACATCAATATGATTATGAAAGAAAGTATGATGTTACGCAGATTCCCCACTGAAAAGAATTTGCTACCTAATTGCCACTTGTGTGAGGTGGCAAAAGTCAGGGGATCCCAAGTGAGTTGAGAATGAGACACTCCAGTCAACCTGATGCCTGAACAAATTCTCTAGAGACAGCGAGGTATCTCATAACTGGTGTTCGGGAGTCTTATGAGTCCATCTCTGTTGAACTTTTTCAGTCTCGGTGTTGGGTGAAGTATGTCTTCCGGCCTTAAACTTGAGCCGAATGTTCGCGCCTTCACTCAGCTGCATTCCCATCATTTCAGAGTCATTGTCCCGGAGAACACCCACGCTCTCTTCCCCGCTTCTGGCTCCGGTGGCAGTTGTTCATGGCCCTTTTGAGATGGCCCTTTTCCATTTTCAGGGGGGAACCAGAAGAGAGCGTCTCTCATTACCAGCCTTCACTTTTCTGAATCCCCTTTTGCTCTTGCTGTTTCGTTCTCAGCACTCAGGGGGAAGCTTTCTCCATCTCTTCAGGACTGTGTTTATAGATGAAACCTGTTTGTACCCACTGTCTTGACTTTGTCCAATACAGGTCTTCAGACACCCATTCCGGAGTTTATCGTTGACGTTGAGTCTATGGATATTTTCCCAGTGGGCTGGTGCGAAGCCAATTCTTACCCGTTGACAACACCACACAAAGCAATCTGTAAGTACCCGTAGGTAGGAGGGGAAGCAGATAAATAAGCTCTGGAATTTAAGTAGATAAGTGGACAGTTTTGTAAAGATACGAAGTTGTAAAGGTCAAATTGTAAAAAGACAGAAAGGTCTTAGAGGGCCCACAGAACCCCAGTATTTTCAGCACCTCAGTTACCACTAAGTGTCTACATGACACGGGCATTTGGAAACATTTTACAGGTCGGCATACTAGAGTCACCGTGATGGGACAACTGAAGGTCACAGAGAGGCAGAGAGAAAAGACCTGGACTCTTCACTCCCAGTCTTATGTATGGTTCATTATTTTTATTAGAAAAAGTTTAAGGAAAGTACTGTATTTTCATATTATCATATTTGAGGAAGAGCTCATTTTTCCTCATGATATTTACTCCACAGAATCATAATGGTCTCGGCAATTTATTGACATGTATACCAGCACCAAACTAGTCATCGTTAAATTACTCTTCTACTAACTGGTGAGACTTCAACTGCACTTTGAAAAGTGCATTAAAGCATGCCCTTCTGATCACCGAAATACAAAATTAAAATAATGCTGGTCATTTAAAAACCCAGCAACACTCACAGGAATTTATACTACAAGGTGGGGTTTTTTTTTTAGCATGCTATTGTAAGTCATGTTCCTGAAATGGCACCCCTTCAAAATCTTCAAACCTAATAAGTTTTGACATTTTTATTATTCTACCCTCAGGTGTATCAAAAATAGTATTTAAAGTTGGAGAGCCTTAGAGATAAGAGGTTTTCATTCTCGTGTGAGATAGGTTGTATTTCTAACATTTTTATTGTGTAACTTACATGTTAGCATTACTTTCCAACATCCTACTCTCTGTGTAGATTCTCAAAACATTGCTAAAAAGAAGGTTCCATGCCATAGTTGGCCCCCCATTCTCTGACGTTAGTGGATTTTGAAGGGCACATAAGAGTCTACTCAAAACTCAATATTCATGAAGACTTGGATGCGTATTATCTGTGTGAAACAGTGGGTCGATTGTAGACAGAGGCGGGCTTGACAGGATATTCCACTCATGCCAGGCTGCCCATTGATTCTGTTCCAATGAGAGGAATACCTTCCCCTCACTCTAAAACATTTGTGACATGTCGAGCTCAGAATGACAATTTCATTCTATTTTCCCCTCATTTAAAACCATGCAGATTCTTTGTGTTGTCTTGCCTGCATCACAGTCCTCCCTCTGAGCGTGTCTCAGACACAACCGCGTGAACTGTCGTCTCGTCCCCATCACATGAATTTAGGAGGTGCCCTGTGCTTTGAGTTTTCTGGAGCACACTCACACGTGGGACTTCACGTTTCCTTTCATTTTGTGTTTGCTTCCAAAACTGTTGTGTTTGACATCTTTCTACAATGTCGCGATTTAGGCATCTCTACCCATATTAGCGAAGGTTGAGTTTGACAGTTATTCCACATGTATTTTTCACCTTAGAGATCACAAGTTTATGCTTTCATTGTAAGACCTGGAATTGAACACGACATAACGTCAAGTGATCAAATTCAAGTGACTCCTTTATTTTTGTTTGTTTCAAATACATTTTGCTTTGAAGAGACAAACTCTTAAGTCTAAACCTACCAAACTTTATAACTTTAGAAGTTTTATTGGGATTAACTTATACTTATGTCAGAAGATGTAGGACTATCTGTGACAAAACTGAGAGAGGATGACATTTGACTTACCATCGTTTCTGTGGGGAAAAAAAATTATTCTGGATAATCCTGCTTGCAGCAGTTTCTCTTACCAAGTGGCCCAGGTGAGGGAAGAAGTGTACTCCTTTACTTTTTTGTTAAAAGCACATTGGAAAATAAAGTAGCCAGTGTAGGGATAAGATGGCGTCTGCTATTGTCCTATTTAGACCTCACTTCTGGTGAGTCAAAGGCTGGTTCATGCTTGAAGAAATTAATATAAAATTGTGGTATGGAGAAAGTAACCTCAGTATTTAAGTCGTTATTTTAAAAGAGACCGTTTTACGCAGAGCCGATTTTTAAAAAAAATGCATTTTACCCAACTAGCTAACAAAATTGATTTTCTTTTTTGCTTGTTTTACAGCACAAAAGAAAAGAAAGATTGCAGTCGTGCAACCAGAAAAACAGTAAGTTGTTTTCCCTTCAAAGTCTGCCTGATAAACTGTGGCGGAGCGTTCACAGAGGATGCGGGGCACAGCTCTACTGACCGAAGAGTCAGTAAATAAGCCTGGTAGTGAAGTTTGCCTCCTGTCAGTCATTGTGCCCGTCCTGTGCAGTCCCAGGGCCCGCTTCCAAAGGGATTTGTGCTCCTGCTTGTCATTTCCCCCCGTCCTTCTCAACATCCCTGCAGGACTGAGGCTTCAGAGAGCAGCCATGCTCTGTGCCCGTGGGGCTGAATGCCCCCCACAGGCCACATATAGCTGCCCCGTCCCATGGAGCATGCCCCAGTCCCTTGGCAGGGCAGGCCAGACAGTCAGGGACTGCCACCTGTCTGTCACCTCCTGGGGGGTAATCTTGGACATGTTACTTTATTTCTCTACATCTCCTGGTCCTCATGTGTGAAATTCCTATTTCTCAAATTTTTATAAAAAGCGAATCAATTCCGTGTGAAAAAATGTCTAGAAATGAAATTGTTGAATAAATGTCAGGCACCCTTCATTTCTGTTGTAATAGTGGAGGGTGTTCAGGTGGGGTGTGACATCAAGCCCTGACATTTGGGGGGATTGTAGCCACTAGTAACGAGTCTATACATAGAAAAACACCAGCAATACACCAACACAGTGATTCTGCTTTCTTAGTCAAAAACACTGATAGAAAGGGAATTGCAAACAGCATTTTATCATGTATCCAAGTTAAAAGTTAAATTTAAATAGAATGAAACTGAATAATAGCTCCTTTGTTTTTGAGTGAGAATACCAGTTTGGTGGGGTTTTCTTTGCGTATTCATTCTAAACGTGGGATCAGAATATGAGGCTAGCAGTTTGACTCATTTTATCTGATAACCAAGCAGAAAGAAAGTGATAAAATCACAATCCCATGATCGGATCGAAGTTTGAATCCCTGACTCTTAAACATGCAGTCCGAGCATCAGCGGTTCTCACTGTGACCTGTGTGAGTCACCAGAGAGCTTGTTAAAACACAGAGTCCTGGACCTGGTCCCCAGAATTCAATTTCCTCACTCAGAATGTCTGCAGGGGACCCAGGAACCTGTAGTCTAATGAGTTCCCAGGAGACACTGATCTGCCTGTTGGGGGGACCCCACTCAGAGGACCTGTGATGAGATGGTCCCTGCTCTGACCTCATAATGTTTTGAGTTGACATCACTTTTCAACTGTATGGTTTCTACACAGCCAATCTGAATAAGTCCGTGAAACCCTGTTTCCTTCTTTAAAAAAGGTATTTGTTCAGCAGCGTTTTACTACTTCTCACTCAAGGGAGTTACAGGTTTGCTTTGAAGATCTTCTTTTCAGGGTGGTACATAACATCCCCAAGCCCAGACCCCAGAAATCAAAGGTCAGCACAAAGTGGTTTTCAGTCAGACATTGAAGATAAATCTAAGTATAATTAAATGCAAGTTCAGGTTCGCTCCTGCCTAAAATGTGACTAAGGCCATTATAATTCTATAACAGGAGACGAACCCAGCATCAGTCTGTGAGAACCTCTTGGATCAGTGATGTCCACTCAAAGCAGAAGCTCCACGGGCTTCTTAGGATTCTCGTCAGAATGAAAGCTGTCCCCAGCGCCCTTCTCTTCTGCCCTTACTCATGTCGCTTCTGTGTGCACATATCACATCTCGTTAGAATCTAACTGAAGGTTTTTGAAGTCACTTGACTCTTTTAAAGTGCAGTATTTTCTTCTAAAGTGCATGACCCCAAATTTTTTTCCCTTCATCCACAGATTACCATCCACAGTGCCTGTTGAGAAAATACCTCATGACCTTTGTTTATTTCCTCACCTGGACACCACAGGTAAGTGAGCCCGCTTAGGGCTCTGTACTGCTTCCACATTGTTGCTGAGTGGAGATGTGCAGGTAATTTTAGGTCAATAGGAGAATACCTCAGTATTGAGCCTCTTCTTTTTTTTTTTTATTATGACTGCTACTTATTAACAGATAACTACTCTTCCCCACCCACCTCCCTAATTTCTAAGCTAAGTTATCCTCCCCTATTGTCTGCTTCTTGATCAGTAGCTCCAGACAGTTCTTTAGGTCTTCAGGAAGAAGACTTCAGAAAGAAGAAGACGTGTGCTGCTTGGAAATTCTGAGCACAGTTGGGGCTGTGTGGCATGCATGGTCATATAGCCAAAGAAAGAGCAGAAAATATCATTATTAAGCATTTCTTTTTTGACATTAATGCCAGCTCCACTTGCATTTGTTACACTAGAGGTTAATACTTAAGTCCCTGCAGGCCTTTGAATTGTTCCTTAAAACCCTCTGCATTTGAATAACTGGATGTGAATAATATGTATTTTTTTAACGTATAAAGTCCTATATCTTACAGTAGCCTTTGAAAACACATGTGCAAGTTACCCTTTGACCACAAATCTGATTATAGACCTATTTGTACTTTTAAGTCCCATGTTTGATTAAGAATTCTATTTTCCAGCCAAAATGAAACCTGCTTTGAATTCCAGGATTAAAACATAAATGCCTTGGGAAAATCCTATTAAAGTTATCTTTGTTGTAAAGAGAGCAATTTTTTGAGTAGACTTACTAAAAAATTGTTTTTTTATCCCCCCTAAAGGTCTAGGCAGGGTAATCCTACCAAAAATGTCTGTGTAAATGCAGCAGTAAACTTAATTTCTTTGCCAGTTGTTTCAAATGCAAACTTCAGATGGTTTTTAAAAGAACTATGTGAGCCACTCTCACTCTATAATTCTGACTTTACTCCTTTTGTCTTATGCCCAGAAAAATAACATTTCTCCCTCCAACCTGTTGGCTCCTAGTGGAAGTCCAGGAACAAGACTTTCTGGGCTATTAAATTCTCATCCACATAAGTGTTTAACAGAAAGGCCAAGAGTCAGGGTGGGAGAGCGGGTCTGTGAGCCAAGAGTGAAGTCCATGCTGTGCTTTTCGGGAGGCTTCACTGGCATTTGGCCATTTAGTATCCTCCTACCCTGTGGCTGCTTCAAATGCCACAGGACCAGTACTTGGCATGCTGGCTTTCTCACTGGAACAAATAAGGAGGGACATGCAAATCTAAGCCACTCAGCCGCCTTTCCCATCCAGCAGCTCGGCAGATGGGAGGACCCTGACTCTATCTCAAGTTGACTTGGAGGTGGGACAACAGGAGCTCAGACACAGTGTGAATGGGATGGTCACTGTGGGGGCCAAACAGTCCCACTCCTTGTTATGTGCTGTGAGAATCTCCTGTCCCTACGCAGAAGTGCACATTGACAGGTGAAGTCTTCCAATTACTGCTGGTAATATTTGAAAAGTGGAAACAACCTAATGCCCATCGATAAAAGAAAGGAAAACTCCATCGTGATGTCTTTGTGCAAGGGACTAACGCAGAGAAGTGAAAAATGATGGAATCTTCTGGATACCATTTATCAACTTGGATAGATCTCAGAACCCTCACGTTGAACAAACAAAATGTTGAAGAAAGCCATTTATGGAATATTTTAAATAAATATGTGTGTGTGAATATTTGTGCATAAATATTATAAGCTTGCTGACATGCACATGCATATGTGTGTAAATTCATAGATTTACCTGAGAGTGATCAGTACCCAAGTTCAGGTACTGGGAAGAGAAGGTGGCGGGGAGTCTCTGAAGTACAATACACCCGACAGCTTGGCTGTCTGGCTGTTGTTTTTTGTTTTCTGAAGCTGCATATTGATACCTTAGTGATCGTTGTCTCCGTTTTTTAATTTTTTGTGTGTTTTTGCATCCTGCGTAGTGAAAAGTGCATTTATGTGGTAGAAAAAGAATCAGAATTTCTAGGATGGTGGTGGGGACTTAACAGCATTCTGGGCTCAGCCAGCTGAGCGGATGAAGACGAGTTTTGTGGGGTCTCAGCTGCAGCGGTGCTGTTCTCTCTGCAGGTGCCGTCAACGGGAAGTACTGCTGTCCTCAACTTTTCATCAATCACAGGTGTTTCTCGGGTCCTTACCTCAACAAAGGCCGGATTGCAGAGCTACCACAGTCCGTGGGGCCTGGCAAGTGCGTGTTGGTCCTCAAAGAGGTACGTGTCTCCCCGCGGGCTGTTTTCTGGCGTGAAGGTGTGGCTACTCTATCTGAAGATGCTGAGATACTTTGAGGCTGTTCCCGTGACATTTCTCAAGCCTCTGCATCCACTCATTCTGCAGGTGGGATGCTGGCCATAGCGAGGTGAGAGCAGTCTTTCTGCCCATGGAAGGTTCTCGGTCTAAGGGTGTGAGGCGCCTCCCTCCCCGAGTCCAGAAAATGCTACACCAGGCTGCAGAACGTGCTTCAGGGGCACAGGAAGGGGAAGGGTCAGAGTGTGTTGGGTAAGGGGTGAGGATAAATTTCTCCAAAGAGTTGATCTAGAAGTGAAGAAATACCATTTCAGTGATCTTAGTCCCCCTTTCTCTTTCTGCCCCTGAGAGTCTACCTGCAGCTGGAGGTGAAGCCAAATTACCTTGGTGGAGGTTTTTACCTCTGTTGCGTTTTTAGAGCTTAGCCCTAGATATTGTTCAGAAATGGATTGAAATTTTGCAAACACTACCAAACTGTTCTTGGAACTTTCTTTGCTTTGTTCACATACATCAGTGCTTTTTCCTTTACGAAGGAAAACAGCACACATATCCTGATTGCTGCCACACCGTGATGAGTGTGATTGAATTCCTCAGGCACAGCCCTCTTTTTATCCCTTTTATGCATTGAACAAATGTTTGTTAGCAACTTCTAGGAGCCTGGCACCAGTGAGGTACTGTGTCCAAAAAGATGAGCCCTCTGCCTATTTGGGCCTCACGTTCTGGTTGGGGAGATGGCATGATTCTCAATGCGATGGGCAGGAAGGTGAATATTCAGTATGGACAAGAGCCAGGATATCCTGGGAGCAGGGGAGGAAGTGACAAGAGGGCGGCGTGTGACATGATCCGCTCCAGGCAGATCCAGGCAGTGTGGGACTGAGTGCACGGGAATGCAGTGACATCCCCGAAAGGAAGTAAAGGAAGGCACTCACAATGGCTGCAGCCTGGTTAGGCTGAGTAACTCTGGTAGACAAGAGCACGGTATTTTAAATGAGTGGAGCGAAGCCTGCCCGCCCAGTGCCCAGTGCCAGGCAGGACGGAGTCAACGGGCTGCCTCTGAGGAGCCAGTGTTCCAGCTTAACTCGGGGATGGGACGCCGAGGGCCCCTGTGCTCCGTCTTGTCCCGAAACTCGAGCCCTCTGAGGTGCCTTGTGGAGTAAGGAGCTGCAGCTGGGCAGCAAGGCGGAGCAATCTGCTTTCCCATCCTCCGTGGCATTAGCAGTGAAAGTCTTCCTTCTTTTTAGGGGAAAATTATTTTAGAGGCAAAGTTGGGGGTATAGTGAAGGAGAGCTCTGTGAAGGAATTGACCCAGCCACTGCTGTAGCCGTTTATTGGGAGCACTTGGCGTGTAACGTGGTCACAGGTGGGTCCTGCCTTTGTCGCGCAGGGGTCACTGGCAGGGCCAGTGAGCAGGGGGACTGGTCAGAGCAGAGGGCCTCTTCAGGCTACAGGGCTGGACCTGGGTGTGTGGGGAAGGGATGAAGGGAGGACCGCCAGGCTCAGACTTGGGGAGGCATGGACCCATGTGTGGCATTCTCTGACCAAGGGCCTGCTCAGGGCACGCCCGAGACCTCGCTGCCATGTACCAGGCCCACATGGTGGCAGTTCAGCTGCTGGAAGCAGCCTGGAGCCGGGAGCTCTGTGTTTGAGGGACACAGCGCTGAAGGGCCCGGGGTACGGGTGGAGGTTGGAGCCCCAGTTAGTGCCACGGCGGGAACTGTATGTCTGCACACCCTCCAGATAGGGACGGCATCGGACAAGAAATCAAACCAGATGGCACAGAAGCTTCCCTGTCACTATGTAAAATCAGACCCTCAGCCCAGAATGGGCCTGGGAGCATTTTTGCCTCGGCCACATTGTCACCTGTTCTGCTGGGTGTTGTCTGAAAGGAACAAGTAGCTGACAACAATGTGGAGAACTGACAGGTCCCTGGAAGATGGCTGCAGGCCGTGCACCTATGAAGATGAGGCCCCGACAGCTCAGCCACTGACCAGTCCACCGCGGTGCCCTCTGTCTAAGTGCTGGATGTTTGATTTTGCTACAAGATTTTGTAAAGTCAAACGTCATTATCCCAAGTCAGTTCCCTGACAGGTGCCAGCAACTGGATTTAAAAGCCAGACCAGAGCAGTTTTGTGATGACAAAACTAGTTTTTTGCTGATGATCAGAAAATGCATGAGGCAGGAAGGAGAAAGAGAAAAAAAGCAAGCGCTTCAGTTCTGCGAGCGCGGGAGAAAAATGTAAGTTCCTCCAAGCCAGTATTTATGCTAATGCTCCACCTTCAACAGCCGACCCTCTGGATGGCTTCGAGTTTCACTTTACTTTAAGAGAATGAGGTAATTGGAGCAAGGCCAGTGCGTTTGCTTTTTCAGGCCTCGGGACTGTGCACAGTGAAAGTTTTGTGTGGGAGACATAGGGGAGAGTTGTGTTCCCTATGTTGGAGATGGAGATAATGTCTGGGGACGGGGTGCAGAGCCCCTCTCAGAGAAGGGAGCACAGAGAGGAGAGGTGCCAGCTCAGCACTGTGTCTGGGGAGCAGGGGAATCCGGCAAAGGTGGTGGTGACTGAGTTTCTTTGTTCGCTCTGATGGCCACACGTTGTCTGACTTTAGACTCACTGGGATTCTGAATGTCAGAGAGCTGTGACCTTCGTCCCCACAGTGAGGCAGGTGGCCTCCCTGCAGAAACTGGAGCCACAGCCTGCCCAGTAAGGGGGCTCAGAGGGCCACAGCAGCCTGGAGAGGAGGGCTGGGCCTGGTGGAGCCTTTCAGAGGCCCCTTGTGGGGCCGGGTGTGTGTGGGAGTCCTGCGCTCAGTCACCTGGATGCGGGACCTGTAACACAAACGGTAAATGAGGGTGTTCATCATAGATCAAACCTGCAAGTGACTGTCATCAGGCAGGGCTGTCCTCCATCCCCAGCACCCCACCAGTCTGCCCAGGTCTCCCAGTGCTGTGTAAACGACAGGGCCACCTGGGCCCTTGGTGGCCTCTGAGATTTGGATCACAAGAGGGTCATGGTAAGCAGCAGATGTGGTCCCTCCCCAGCAGGGCGACAGCCCCTTGCATATGGAGAAGGCTGTCCTCACCACAGACATGGGCAGACAACTGTGCCTGGCACTAGAACAGGTCAGTCGTGGTGGTGGGTACAGCTTTAGATTAGATCCCAGTGCCATTTGTTGGCGCCGACAGCCTGGGCACCCCTTTGTGTGGTCCCTGCTCCTGCCATCCCCAGCTCCTGTGCTTGCTGGGGCTCAGACCAGTGGAGATGGTCTGCCTCTCACACCATTCCCCTGGCAATCATCTCGGACTTTGGGATCCTTCCATGAAATGAGACGAATGTCAGCCAACCAGGGAAGCACAGCTCATCGTCACCACAGAGGCCTGAAGCTGGAAGTAGCGTGCAGACCCCATGCTGACGCATACTTCACTGTCACGCGGAGGGGGCCAGAGAAGAGGGCCCAGGGGAATCCTGCTTGTTCCCCGAGGCAGGGCCCTACTGGCTCCCTGAGCCTCAGAATCCTGACACGCTGTCCCCACCCTCCGTCCTCAGGCAGAGATGCAGAGGTTTGGACGGTACCAGTCTTCTGGTTTCCTCCTGCCACCTCACTGCTGACCACAGCTTTGCCCACCCAGAGGACAGGGTGCATGGCTAAGGCCAGAGTAGCAGTGCCATCCCCAGAGCCTCTGTTTGCACAGAGGACAGTTGACATCAGTTCTTAGAATAGTTCACTCACTAGAGTTTAGAACTCTTTACAGAATGAGTTTATCTAGAGTCAGTGTCCTGCTGATCCCTTCTTAGAAGAACACTAATCCTGTTGTGGGGGTGCCCCCCCAAGCTCAGGAGTGCATGTGACCCTCATCACTGGCACAGGGCCTCCTAATCTCAGCCTGTAGAGCTTCGAACTATGAAAGGCGGTGGCGGTGGGGGAGGGGCGGGGAATCCAGTCTTGAGCAGAAGGGAAAACCTCAGGATAAAAAGCACCTTCTGAAAAGAGGCCAGGATCTGGAGCGCTTGGTGGACATTGGGCCACAGGTTGTGAATTCAGAGCCCTGAGGGTGGTGTGGGGAGTGGGTGGGCTGAGGTTAGAGAGGATGTGGGAAATGAGAGCTCGGTGGGGTCTGGCGCATGAAGGATTGGGCAGGACACATTACTCCCCAGAAAATGGGAAATTTCTGAGAACCTGGCTTCGTCAGGAGAGTGGTCTTTCCATCAAATTGAAGCCATCAAGTTGGGGGCGGTTGGTGCAGGGGATGGGGTCCTTTTGGGAGGAGGGCACAGGCTGCCCAGGGGAGTCAGCCCATGCCACCAACCTCAATAAGAACGAGGGTGGTTTCAGTCCAAGCAAGAGCTGTGAACTTGGTGAAGGCTACCAGTGTGTCATTTTGCGAAGGTTTGTAGTAACAGTAAAAGGAGAGCTGATGATTGTGACTCATTAGACAGGATGCTAGATGCTGGATGTGTATGAGACGTAGCGAAGACAGCAGGACAGCAGCTGCGGCACCTAACTTGAAAAATGGATTTGTCTTCCTTTCTCTCCAAAGCGCATCCTGTGCTTTCTTCTGGCTTCTGTAGATGGTTCTGTTTGGAAGAGAAGCTGCTACTTCCTCTCTTCTCTGATAATCACATCTCTCTTTGTGTGCAGTGTGATGGCATATCCACAAGTGACAGTTGAGAAGGAAACAGCCCCCACCCGCCGACTCTCTGGACCTGGTTTGGAGGGTCAGTGGTGTGGAACGCTGGAAGGAAGCACAGCCGCTCAGTCCTCTGAAACTCAAACTCTGCTTTGGCAAGGGGACTTTTTTTTTAGTTGTATTGAAGTAGTTTTGGTGGATAACCTTGCTGAGGTTCCAGTGTGCAGTGTTATATGCGACATCTATTCATGCCACAGTGTCATTTCCACGACAAGTCCAGTTCCCAAGACCTCTGTACAGTGGACAGCCTGGACTCTATGCGCATCCCCCCCTTTAATTAACATTCTCCATTTAAATCTTTTACAAAAATTAAAATACTGCAAATCTGTTCAGTGACCTCCTGAGACTGTACCAACACCACTAGGGGACTGAGTCTCTTCTCATTTGATTCCTCTTGCGATTTTCTGCATAAGATCCCAAGATCCCTTTCACTAGCAAAGCCCAGCTGGTAGAAAAATTGCCAATGAAGGAAATGCCTTTATCATAGTATGGGAAAAAGAAAAACCTTCATAAAGTTAGCTCCATTCCATTTGACTTTGATGTTAGAAAGAAGAAATATTGACTGCAAAACCAGAAAGGTCTGTTAAAACTGAGTGGGTGTGTGAGGAGGGGTTTCTTTTCATTCACATCTGACCCTGCGTGCGAGAATATTCTCCATGTTTCTCTTTGGATTCCTCTGTCTAATAGTCTGCCCCAAGAGACCACTCTTCTTGGGCAAGGTCAGAAATCTGTCTTTTTCCCATTAAGTCAGCCCAGCTTGAACAGTGGGAGTTATACATGGCATTCTCTCGAGTATATCTAATTTTGACACCCAAAGAGATAATTTTCCTCTAAAGTGGTTCTCTGCACTTTCAACATTGTTATAACTTTAATCATGTAATATAGTTGAGGTTGGAAATCATCTAGATTACTTTAGGTGTCTTTGGAGTTTTCATGACAGAGAATATGAAAGGAGCTCATGGAATAACAGCATTTCGGGAAGTGGACAGAAAAATGCCCTGTCCATGTGCAGTCTTTTAAGTGCTGAGGATGAATGGGAAAGGGAAAGAGCGGGAGAAGGGAACGCCATTGCCTTTCAACCCTCCACAGCACCTAGTTCTGTTCTCCTTCTGTCTCTTCCTCATTCTGACTCCCTCTACCCCCATAACCTGGTCCACTCTATCTTCTGAGTAAGCGCTGTACCTGACAGTGGAAGCAGAAAGCAGAGGCAGGACGGAGTGGATGGAAGAAAGCCCTGTCGGATTCCTCAGGTCTAGTCTAGTGAGACCAAAGTGCTAATTGGATTTGATAATTAGATCATTGGTGTCTTTCCCAGAGCATTTTTGTGTGGTGACTGGAGAGGAAACCAGATTTGGGAAGGCTAAGAATTGAACCGAAGATAAAGAATTTAAAAATAAAGACTTTTTTGAGTAACTTGCTTCTGAAAGGGAAGCAGTAGCAAGAAAAATCAAGGTGCTTATAAGGAGAATTACTTTGCAAAGATGTAAGACTGAAACACAAATTTGGGCCAGTGAGGATAATAGAGAGGCTAGTGGCACAGAAGTTTATTTTATGCCTGGTTGAGGACTGCATTGATATTGAGAAGTGGGCTTCTTTTAAGATTTTTTTTTTTTTCGGTATGCCAGGGTTTGCCTCCTTTATTTCTCACAACATCCTTGATGTGGGGAACAGTTTTTCTTCTACTCTCTTAGGTTCAGTGCCTGGGGACTGTGAATTAAGCTGATAAAGGTCAGATTAACAGGTGAAAGAATTTATATCTTATGCCCATAGGCCTCACAGAAAAGAAGTGAAAACCAAAGAAGTCATAAGGCTTGAGATTTTCACATACCACTTAGCAAAATGCCATAAATTATGGAAGGGTGATAAGACAAAGGAAAAAGGGTTTGAACTTCTTGGAGTGGTAAATTGCGGGGAGGTAAATACATAGGGAAGATAGGGTTGTGTTGTAGATTTGTTTGTGCAAAATCATCTTGGAACCACTTTTTACACATCCAGTGACATGTTCTCCTGGAACAGGAGAGAGTTGGGGACACCCCTCAAAAGAAATCCATGCCCCATTTTCAGTCAGAAAGGTAGAAGCTAGAGAGTTTCTCACCAGTCTGCTGTTTCTTGATTGCTTTTAGCTCAAAATAATGCTATGCCAAAGTGGATCCTGATCCCCTGCATTATGAGCCAGATAAATGGCAGTGTTCCATTATACATTATACACATTATAGAAAAGTCAGTTAAGCATCCTGCCTCAGGACTCAGAGCTAATAAGGGGCGAATTTGGGATTTGATCATAGATCTTTCTTCTATGAAGGTTCCATTGCATTTCTGCCATAATACAGTGTGGGGACTTCTGTGTAGAAGGAGGTCTCAACAGATATTTTATGAACTCCCAAGAAATCTAGTGAGGTATTGCTCTAGCATGCAATTCTGTCTTGACTTACTCAAAGCCCCCACACACATTTATGGGGAATAATGTTCGTTGATGTCATACTTGGCATTCTGTTAGTTAACGGGCAATTGGGATGCTACCACCTTTCTGATCAAGGGTAATGAACTGAATTTCAATGATCTTTATGGTAAGTTATTTGTTATAACTGAGTAGTAATAGCAAGCTGTCTACTTAGTTACTTTCATGCAGGTAACTGAAATACACTAAGATGTCATGTGCACAAAAATAATTCCTCATGCAGTTGCCAGGTTTTATAGAAAGCTTATTGAATGTGGAGACGAATGAAGTGGCATTGGGGAAAGCCAAGGAGTATTATTCAGCATTGGGGTTTTTTGGTTTTTTTTTTTGTTTTTTTGTTTTTTTTACGATTTAATTGCTGCCTATTCCCAGGCTGAATTGAACTCTGGAAGGCATTTTCTTTTCACAGTCACACAGTGCATCTCAACATGCAGTGAAACATAATGAAAAGAATCCATTGAAATGTTATTGTCTGTTGATAAACACTTAGTGCATTATTTCAGCCAGTTCTAATTAGATTTATTTTTAAATTCGTTGTCAATGGTGCTGACATAAACAATAAACTCCCATGATTATTTGAATGCAGAAGCATAAACACACTAGTACTGCTTGCCTGTCCTGTCATGGCCTGTTAGTGCCATGGCTGAGCCATGTTGTCTGACGGGGGTGCCAGGGCCCTTGCAGCAGAGTAAATGCTACTCAGGCAGATGTCATAGCAGCCATGCTGACTGTCTAGCACAAGCTGTTCTAAGATCAATCTTTATTTGTTTGAAGAATCTCGCTACTGTTTTTCAAGGAGGTTGCACTTATTTGCATTCTTACAAACTGTGTAGGAGCGTTCTTTTTCTCTATACCCCACGCCCCCACACTTGTTGCTGGCCTTTTTGATAAAGCCATTCTCACTGGTGTCAGCTGGTATCTCATTGTGATTTTTATTTGCCTTTCTCTGATGATGAGTGATGTGGAACATTTTTTTCATGTGTCTACTATTTAGTCCAGCAATCCCGCTCCTACCCAGAGGATACTAAATCTCTAATCAGAAACAATATCTGCGCCCCTGTGTTTATAGCCGCACAGTTCACATTAGCCGAGACATAGAAACCATCTAAATGCCCCACAACAGAGGACTAGATAAAGAAGCTGTGGTCTATGTACTCAGTGGAATTCTCTGTGATTACTAAAAAACATGCCACTGTGCCCTTTGCAACAATCTGGATAGAACTGGAGGAGATCTTGTTAAGCAGAAATAAAAATAATAAAAACGAAAAATACAGGACATGGACTAGAATGAAAGAAAACAAATCAACAGATGAACCCCAAGAAAAGTCACAGGACACAGGATGCTGTGGGGGGAGGGGGAGGGAAGGAGAGAGGGGATGGGGTGGTGGGAAAGGGTGCTGGGACTCTGGTGGTGGGTGTGGTGTGAAATAGACTGAAAAGCAATTTAAATTTCTTAAAAGGAGTGTAGCCTCAAAACTAAATAAACAAAATGATTTTTAAAAAGATGTTTTAAGATCGAATCCTCAGTTATAATGTGAAAAAGCATTATTATTTTTTCAGAATTAAATGGGGTCCAAATAACACCAGTGACATTTAGGGACAAATCAGATACTTACTACTTGTTCTTCACCCTATGGGAAGGTGAGTGCCCCAAGGGATCTAGCTTCTTTCTTTTGGAGTCTAAGAGGAACATGTTAACTCTGAGAGCACTCAGTGGCGGGGGAGAAGGGAAATAGCTAGTCCTGCTGGAAGTTCCCAGTAGGCAGTGACAAAAATACTTATTTTCTTGGATGTGGGAGTTAAGAGTAGAAGGTCATTTGATGATACTGGATGGGTTAGCTGCTCCCAGCTCTCTGAAACACCCACACATCTGACAGTGTTGCTGTAGCATTAAATGTCCAGAATCGAACCAACATAGTGTGAATGTCAGGAATTTGTTACCCTCCTTCCAGGTACATGCATACTATCCAGAAGTGTTGGCACAAAGCCGTTGTCTCCATCTTAAAGTGTTTTCTTGTGAAATTTAATTATTTTTAAAGGACAGGTGCAGACAGGAATGAAGGCAAATAGGCAGGCAGGAAGAGAGAGGAAGAAGCTTTTATTCTATTTAGTTGTTCATCTTGGGTTGTTCCCCAACCCCGGCCCCAGGATGAGAACCTAGGTCCTTGGGATATAGTCTAACCTGAAGCTAATCCTGCTGAATAGTAATCCATGGCTTCTGGCAGGAACTGTTTCTGTTTTTCCACAACCATACATGTTAGTGAGAGCCTGTCCCCAGCAGGCAACACGCTCCTAGCCAGAGGAATGGGGTTTTACCACCCAGTTATCCTGCAGACGGTGGTCCAACTCAGTGTCGGCCCCCAACAAGTTTTGTCCACCACATCACAGCCCGTCCTTTCATGGGCAGCAGTTGCTTCCTCCTCAACAGGGTAAAAGCTTTCTTGTTTTGCAGGAATGGATGCCACTGAAATTCATCTGGCTTTTTTTTCCCCAACAGGTTCTTAGCATGATAATCAATGCAGCTTATAAACCTGGAAGGGTATTAAGAGAGTTACAACTGGTGGAAGATCCACACTGGAATTTTCAGGAGGAGACGCTGAAGGCAAAGTAAGTGTTGTCACTTCCGGAAAACAAGGCTTCTCACCTTGCTCAGACTGAAGCCTGTCATTCTTGACGCAGCCCAGAGACATGCAAACAGACGAGGGACTGCTATTCTGCTGGTCTTTTTGTGCCGTTCAGGTTGATTGGCAATTCTGCTTAAGCCATAGCGTTCCTACAGGGAAGCAGAGACTTGCTCAACTGCTGCTTTGTTGTGTTCAGCATTCAGAATAAAAACATTCTGTGTTTCAGTCCAATAGATTAGTTGCTCACAAGAGAAAAACATACAAAAGAGAGGCTATACCTTACACAGGACTGGTTAGCACCTCTTATTATTTGATATAGTAGAGTTTATGCGAGAGACAAGCATCCTCTCCTCTGAAAGGTGACAGTTTTAAAAGATAAAAGGAGCCAATACCTCTGGTTTTGGTTAATGGGCTGTGCGCTGACATGCAGTTGGTCACTTTTCTTGGGAAAGAGCCTAATTGGAAAGGTGATATTTTCGCCCTGCCAGATGCTTCTCCAACTCTGAACTGGGTGGCAACCCATTTCTCCAGGTGGCTTAATAATTGCTTTGGCATTTTGAGAGCGCTTTTAATCCGTATTTATGCTTTTCAAATAGAGTAACTTCTTGTATTGTATAGTCCTAAAATATTTGGGACAGGATACGTGTTATTTTAAAGCAGGAGCCATGTGTCAGTGACTAGAGTATCCTAAACTCACTTTGAAAAAGTCACTGCCCTATTCACAGTGATATGGAAGCATATTTAGTAGCTGTGTGACCAGTGATATTTTCTCCGCAGTTAACTTACACGGGTACCAAGTAGAGATGCTGAGATAAAGCAGTGTTTTCAACAAGCTCTTTCAGTTATCCACTCAGCTTTTCTGTGTCTTTTTTGAAGACGTTTAATTTTAGATTCAGTAAAAGTCACTCATGGACTAATGAGTCTCTGCAAAATCACAGAAGTTCAAGGGAATGTATGTAAATAAATAGGAGAACGTGTATTTGTGTGAGGTGGCAAGTCATTCCCTTCTTTCTCAGGAAATATTTAAATGAGCTTCACCTGTAGCACAGAAAAAATAAACAAATAAAACGATTTTTCCAGTCCACTCGTCCATGTTTTCCACCTTTTTCTAAGGGCAAAAAAGGAAGATTTATTAACAACTGAATACTTTCTTATAAATTGACTTCATAGTAGAGTGCTGACACAAACCCTGTATTCATACAGGTGTTTGTACAGGGAAATCCTTCTTGTTTTTAATTTTTTCTCTAAAATTTACTGCTTTACAAAGACAGTTAATGCAGATAGAAATAGGAAAAGTATAAAAATCTGAGATCCACTAAAATCTTCTCTGCTTCTAAAAGAAGTCTTACTTCAAATACCAAAGTGACAAGAAGTGTTCATTTTGTAGTGTTTGCACTCATTTCCATGTTACCATGTCCCAGAGCTTTTATTAAATCTAGCCCCATACAAACAAGACTAACAGTAAGATCCCACCCGACTGCATTGTAAGGACAGTGTATTTTACCTGTGACATCAGATATAACAATGAGTTTCTCAGCAAAGTCTTACCAGCAACTTATAATGAGAAAGTGTCTGGGAACTCGGTTCCAAACCTGCTGGGTCTGAGTGACCTCTCCCAGAGCTGCCCACAGTGACAGGTTTACAATCTGCGCAGTTCCTGGTACAGGTCTACCAGTGCGGTGACTCTTTACTTCTGATGTAAAATGACAACTCTTTCGATCTTGACAACTTTGCTTGTTTCTTTGGTGCAAAAGGGAAGAGAGAGAGCTGGCTTCTTCCTTGTTTTCTGTCATGAACACATTAGCTTGACCTGCATCCTGTTGTCTGGATGGTGATCACAGAATTACAGTATTGCAAAGAGTATTTTCCAGAAGGAAGTATGAGATTGTCTGTAGGGCCTTATGAATGCTTAGCCTCTGGGGTTTCTTAGCATGCCCTCCCCCCACCGCCGCCCATCATTATAAAGAGTAAAGACTCATTGGAAACGGTGTCAGTTGAAAAGCGTTTGACCTATACATAGAGGGAAAAAAAGAGCACAGACATCCACATTTGTGCCTCAGTGGTTTTATTCCTTTAATCAAGCAAGCCTACCTTTGATTCTAAGACAAACAAATGATCACGATATTTGAGTACTGTACTAGGAGTCTTCTATTTTGACTCTTCAACATGCATTGAAAGTCAAAACCACGGTAATTGTCCAGCCACAGGCAAAAATGGGTTCCTTCTGTTCATCTCAGCAGTTCTGGAAGAGGAAATTCTTTTCTTTCTGATGAAGTGTACTAAATTGACCTACATTATTTTGAATTTCAGGAGGAAGAATTTAGGCTACACCTTAGGGGGATTAAAAAAATTCCAATTCTGTGCACTTAGAGACTTTCGAATATGTTTTCCAACATGTTATAGAATCTTCCTGAGGGGGAAAAAAAAAAGTTATACTCTTCTTTGAATGGCTTTTGTGATCATCCTTATAAAAACCAGGTGGAAGCTTAATAGATTTTCCCAGTCCTTTGTTAGTTATTCAGGATATTTATAGAGGAAACATCCTGATATAATTTCCAGTGAGTTAGACTTCATTACCATGGAGGCAGAAGCGAGGAGATAAAAGTCAAATCTTTACTTTTAGGTGAGTCAGGCTGTGCTCTATGAAAATTATATTTTGATTTCTTTTTCATAATCAGTGACTAATTTTAGATGTGTTTTTATTTCTCTTTTTATTAGTGGGGTGGTTACTCATACCCATATTTTGCGACCAGTAAGATACACTATTTGGTTCTAAAGTGATTTATGTATAAAAGGGTTCCCAAATAGAGAGGCTTTTTACTGAAAAAGATGTTCATTTGTCCCTTATCACCTGCCTCAGACTTGTGGCATTTGCTCTCCAGAATTTGCCTGGCACGACCACAGATCCCAGACTCCCACGAGGGAAGCAGGTCAGGTTTGGGTTATGAACCACAATGTTGCCGAGAGTTGTAGGCGCAGTGACCTTGAGAGTGGGCGTAGTGACCTTGAGGTGACTTTTCCAAAGGGCAGCCTTAGGCCTGCTGGAAACCCTCCTCTGCACACTTCGGACCGCACTCGGATCTAGTTCCAGGACACACTACAGGTTCTTTCTAGTGTTTTCCTGCCCCGAGTTTTCCACACCCCCATCTGACACCTGGCTGGCTCTGCCTCGATCAGGGCCATTAGAAACAATCTCATGCCACTTTGCGCTTCTCTTCTCTGCATCCGACTCAGGCTCCAGCACACCATGCCGGGCCCTCCCCATGGGCAGACATCATTAGGCTACCACCACGCTAACCTGCTCCCCGGGCACAGTTCTGCTTCCTTCCAGGTGGGATGAATTGAGAAGGTCCTTGGCACCAGCGTTTGTGAGGAGGGTGAAGCACCCCAACCTGAACAGAGGGAGAGAAGGGCCCCAGCTTGCGGCAGCTCTAGAGTCAGAATGGCCTCCGTGGTTGTTCCGCATTGGGTCCACGTGGTCTTTTTTCACCCCGGCCACAGTTATCACCCAATAGGGACTGTCCCGGGAAAGGGTGAGGGCAGGAGCTTTTATGGCTTGACAAACCCTAGCGGGTGACAGCTGGAGGGCTGTGCCCACCTCACTCCGGGGGGCATGCGGGGAATCCTCGGGACGGGAGTTCCAGGGGGCTCTCACAGTGCCAGCCCTGCACCCACTTGGCTCTGCCCCTGTGCCAGGACACCACCATGGCTTTTAGACAGAATTGTGCCAAGGGCAAGGATGAAGATAGGAATTACTTTCAAACCATATGCTGTATACATTCATAAACTCAAATGGCTTTGACAATTATGGAAGTTTTTACTAAAACACTTGCTTCTACTGCATCAGCCCAAATGAGAGGGGGCACAAACCACCTTTTATATCTCCCAGGGGTGCTGGGTCTTTGCTCCCACAACCCCTATGTATTACCCAAATGGGTGCCTCAAAATCTGCAGGACTCAGAACATAAATTTCATGGAGTCCTCGTTCCCCAGCTTCAATTTTGACTCGTTTTCATGTTTCTCTTGATTTTTCAGCTTTCGTTCTTCTGTTTTGTGCTATTTCTTTGAGGGACTTTAAGACCCTTGTAGAGTTCTTTAAAGGAGCGATTCCACGTGGGTCACCAGTATAGTAGAGGAAAAGCTGCGAGGAAGAATTTCCACTAAAATGTTTATTCTGCGTTTTTCAAAACAGTAGCGATGGGCTCTGTTCTCAGAGTTGTGCTGTTTTTTTGCTTTTTTTTTAATGAAACAACTAAAGCCAGCAAGAACCACCCAGAAGTGACCCGCTGACACCTCCCCAGGGGCAGGTGGTACATTGCTACATCCTGGTTTATGGAATCCTAGAAAAATCAGCAGTGTGCAAGATCCGTGGGATTTAAAGTGTGATCTTATCTACAAAGAACTGCTTTCTAGTTCTTAAGACACAGCAAGTCAAGTGTGGCTCATTAGAGAAATGAAAGCCGCAGTTGATACCAAGGGCCTGGGATGTGGAAGGCTCGGAAGGGAGTGTAGGTTTTGTTTGTATGTTTCTGTTTTTTGGTTTTTTGCTGTTGGTACATTTAAAAGTGATTTATTAGAAGAAAACTTTTTTTCTGGAAACTTAATGTTTCATTTACAAATCACATAAGTCATTCACCCATTTTGCTGATTGCCTGCCACCCCTGCAGCACTGTGGCTGGAGACCTGAACGTTCGAAGAGAAAGAGTAGGTCTGCTCGTCACTCAGTGTGGGCAATGTCAGCTTGCCAGGTGGGCCTTGCCTCTGGGTCTCTGTTAGTTTTCCAAAAAGTAACCCAAGTCTTCTCTGTAAGAACTGCCGCTCTGTGCTATTTTTATGGAAAAGAGATTGTTGTTCAAGATTTCACCTTGCAACAGGGTGCATGTCAGGGGCTTTTCTAAGAGGCACAGATTGTTTTGATGCAATCTCTTTTCAGTGTGCTAAGTTCACTGAGACATGAACTAGAGAGTCTGTCATCTGTTGTCTGTTGAAAAGTTTTAGAATTATTTTGTGCCGGCAAGGGTTTAAAAAAAAATATTGAAACCCAATTCAAAGATGAGCATCCAAGTGCTTATCTTTTTAGCTAGCCCTTGTTTATGTTATTATCGCCATAAAAACTTGGATGAGGCCTGCAGCCCCATTTTTAAAACAAAAAGCCATCCAGTCTGCTTTGCAGAACTGGTGACATCATTGCAAGTGGTTTTTTTTTTTTTTTCTTGGACTAGAGAAAGATTTTTTTCTCAAGTGATGAGTGACCATTGACAATCTCAAGATTCCAGAGACATTTCTACTCAATTCTTGGTTGGCAGGTGGGCGAGGGCTGGGTAGTCTTCATTTTTCATGAAATAATTGCCCATTATTCAAAGGAGGAAAGCTACAGTGCACTTTCCTCTGGGGTTAGCAGGCCGTGGGGAAACATTATTATGGGAGGATCGTGGCGGTCAAATAACCATCTTCCAAAGCAGTGTTAGTTGTACTTTTAAGGGTAGCTCAGTGGTGATCAATATAAACTGTGTTTGGATGTCCAGCTCTCCTTTTCCGTTGTGTTTGGAATAGTTCAGTACTCTTGGTCTAGAGTGATCTTTCCGCTATGAGGAGAGGAAGACACTGAAGGATGACCTCAGAATCGTTACCATGTGTCAACCAGAAAAGGGGACAATTCACAAGGAACAGCAGGCACGGTCAGAAGGAAAACCCAGCTGTCGTTCTCGTTGACAGACCTTGGTGTCCTGGGTTCTTGTCCTGCCCTTCCCCGGAGTCTGCAAGCTGCATGCACTACACTGCTAGGCCACTGATGGTCTGAAACAATGGAAACATCTCTCGAAGTTGGAGGCTGAAGTCTAAGACCAAGGCGGGGCAGGCGGGTTTTCCTGGGGCTCCTCGGCTATCATTATTCCACATACACTCCTGGGGTCTTCTTCTCTTCTAAGGACACCAGTCCTACTGGATGAAAACCCCACCTTTATGGCTTCACTTAATTTAATTAGTTTTTTCAAGACCCTATTTCCAAATTATGTCACCCATGGGTTAGGACTTCGACGAAGGAATTTAAGGAACACAGTTCAGTCTGTAGCATGAGGAGAAAGGTCCTAGGAGGGGTCCCCAGGTTGTGGTCATAGAAAGGAAACAAAACCCTCTGTCCAGACCGACCAAGTGCAGCAACCTCTGGAGTGATCGCAGAGTGTCATGGTTCCCATCTAGAGATGACTAGTGGTTACCCAGTGGCCAAATACATGAAGTTCATGCTGCTTCTTTTACATTTCAGATTGACAGAAGTCTTTCTCTTTAACTGTTGCCAATTCCCCCAGGCCCATCATGGTTCTGGGAGCATCAAAGTCACTTGTGCCCCATCTGCTGGGGTCTCCCACATAGGGTGGCTGTGTGTTTTTTATCTGTTTATAGAATCCATTGTATTTCCTTTTAAATGTGACCTTGCTTACCTCTCACCGTTCTGCAAGATACCATGTGGTATAGTCTGAATATTTGTGTCCCCCAAATTCATATCTTGCAGCCTAGTCTTCAAAGTGATGGTGCCAGGAGGTGGGCCTGTAGTGGGTGATGGGGTCATGAGGGTGGAGCCCCATGAAGGGATCAGAGTCCTTATGATGAGACCCCAGGAGCTCCCTGCCCTCCTATGTGAGATCATCGCGAGAAGACCTGTCCGTGGACCAGGATGGGGCCTCCTCAGACACCCAGTCTACAGGTGCCCTGATCCCAGCCTCCAGCCTCCAGACTGAGACATGAATGTCTCTTTGTAAGGCACCCAGGCTGTTGTGTCTTGTTAAAGCAGTCTGAAGGAGCATTTATGAATAACGGAAGCTCTCATTTCAACAACAGGATACACAGTTTTGACAAAGATAACATTCCCATTGTTTGAGTTTGCATGGCCTTCCAAGCGCACTTGTGAAGCCATACGCACCCAGGTTTTTCAAAAATTAAATATTATAGCTGCAAGAAAATAAACAATGCGTTTCATTAACTTCATTTTGAGGCTTATGTCCTTAAGGTACGCGCCATGCACGCTAATATTTGACGTTAAAGTACGTAGAACCATGAGAATGTGCTGACCGGAGATCTTCAGTCGTGACTCCGTTTTAGCACCGCCCCACGTATGCATTGTGCGGGATCATGTGTGTTTCTTTAACATGTGTCTGCGGTCGTAAGTCACATGAAAACCAGTGGCATGGCGATTGCACAACGCCTGCTCTGCCGCTAGGAAATGAAGGGGCCGCTCTCGGAGCACGCTGCACAGCATCACCCTGGGTCGCCGCGTGGCGGGACTGTCACTCTTCCTTCCTCATTTCCAGGTACAGAGGCAAGACCTACCGGGCTGTGGCCAAGATCGTCCGGACAGCTGACCAAGTGGCTGATTTCTGCCGGCGAGTCTGTGCCAAGCTAGAATGCTGCCCGAACTTGTTCAGTCCTGTGCTGGTGTCGGAAAACTGTCCGGAGAACTGCTCTGTTCACACCAAGACCAAGTACAGTAAGTGCAGAGGGACGGCGGCGGGAGCCCCGTGTGGGCCTGCGCCTTGGGTGATGGTTTCGTTTTTTCAGCCTGGTGAAGAGTTTTCATGGAGATCACTATGGCTGGGTCCTTATGGTGCCAAGGGAGGGGCGGGGTGCCGGAAACCAGGGCCACACTGGTGCGTGTTGGCAGAGAGGATCAGAGAATGGACGTGTGTCCTGAAGGCCAGCGTGTCGGTTCATTTTGAAAAGTGGCTAGAGGAAGAGCAGGGTAGATTGATCGCTGGATGGTTAGCAACTAGAGTTGTTTTCTTAACTCCCGACACTGAGAAATTGTGAGTTCTTTACACTTGTCATAGTCGGCTCCCTGCTGATTGCTCTTCTGCAGAGTCCCTGGGCTGCAGACACAGCCATCCCTTCCATTGTTCCTGCTGACTATGCCTGCATGGCCCACACCCCACTGCTCTGACTTCTTTCCGGCAGGACTCTCCCACCCCCAGCACTGCCCCTTCGTCCCTCACATGGTGACTCCCCTGGCCTCCCCTGAGACATACTGTCACCTCCACAGCTCCAGCTCCAAGCTCTCTCTCTGGCCCCAGCTCCTGTCTTCCTTTGTCTCCCTCTGTTTTCTCTAACCCTGGGCCGACCTGTCATGGTGACCCGGAGGTTTGCTCGGCAGCATGTTTCCAGCTGGCTGTTGGGGTGCAGACAGGACCCCGGGATGCAGCCAGAGCCCTGTGAGCCCTCACCCTTAGGGACGTGTCCATCTGTTTCTGAACCAGGCATCTGAACACACTTAAAACACTCTTCAGTGTGAATATCCTTCTGTTCTTTATGTACAGCTGCCCTTAAAACAAGTGTGTTCAGGGTGTCGACATCCTGTTCAACTGAATATGCATGTATAACTTCTGGCACCCCCAAAACGTAATTGTTAATAGCCCGCTGTTGACCAGAAGTCTTATGATGGCCACTTCATTGCTGCACGAGGTCAGCGACCTCCTCTGCTGTGTTGACCCCACTTCATCTACACTCATGGGTTTGTGGGGAGGTAGGGGAGCTGGGAGAATGTGGTGACTGTGATCCACTCTCCAGATTTGTTCCCACGTCACATCACCTTTGGTCAGAGGAGGGCCTCGCAGAAGCAGGCTGCTCAGTCAAAAATGTTCCTGGGTCAAAAGAACTTGCCTGAGGGCTCAGCTTGACCTTGGTGAGATTTACCCTAGAAAGGGCTTCATGGACTTACAGCCCAGGGGCCAAGAAATTCATTACGACTCAAACACAGATGCCATGAATATAATCATCTTCCTGGCTCTGGTCTGTCAAACCTCACAATCCCACTTTTGCAGACCACCCCCTACAGTGGATGATAAGCCATATGCTGGGGGATTAAAGCCAGAAGGCTGTGCCAGTTGGTCTCTAAGACGCTTAACAGTGTAGGCTGTGCTGATTTCCAGCATCCCACTTCTAAAATTCCCGACGTATCATGCCATCATGGGCACCGTAGATGTGAACATCTGTCCCTGATACCCGGAGCGAACAGGAAGCAGCATTCATTCCCTTGTCTGTGCTCCGCAAGGAGAGTAGCCCCAGTAGACCACAGGTGGACGGCTGTTTCGGGCTCTCGGGCGCTCTGCCCCTCCCAGAAGGTTGGCGGGGAAGAGAGGGTGTTCACTGCGGGTGTGGCTGCTAGGCTGTGGCTGCTCAGCACCTTTTCTAACTACCAACCAGCCTTGTGGAGCAAGTGTGAGGGAGAAGGTCAGAACGAGAATTTAGTCTTGAGGGTCGCTTACATTAGCTGCTCATTCTGCAAGTAAGAAAACTGAGACCCAGAGGCCAGGTGACTGTCATAGGACACAACAAGCAGGGCTGTGTGAGCAGCATGCCTCACAGCGGAGAGACAGACGTGGCCTCGGTGACCTAGAGCTGTGCACCTGTTGCCGCCTGTGACTTTCTTTGGCTGTAGGTACGATGACCCCTGCAGCCCTCAGGAAGGTGTCTTGGCTGCATTTGGTTCTTGTACGGAAGCACAGGGGCCCCACGGTGGACAGCTGACTCTTTGGTTAATGAGTGAGCGTCTCAGTTCTGATCAGAATTGAAAACTGGTGCCTTAGTAGAGGTTTGAATTAGTTGACGACACATCTAATTTATTTGTGTGTATCTGTATATTTATATGTTGATACATCAGTCATTATTGAAAGATGACTAAACGGTTTTCCAACTGGGACTCTTAAATATTAACATCCTTAGATCTTTGGATTCAAAAGTAATGAAAGTCTCCACTGAATAGAAAAGATTAACGCACATAATTATGTAATCAGCACGGGCTGCTATTGGGAGAGAAAGAAAGGTGCTTCATTCTTTTGTATGCAATTTGGCCAGTTTGTCCCCATCATGTGAGATGGGGGGGTCTTTGTGAGGACACCCGCACCGGTGTTCACACTGCCTGTGGACAGATTCTTCCCCAGGATGCAGGTAGGGAAGCAGATGTCAGACTTCTGCAGGGGGTCACGGGTGCCTTCTGCGTGTGCTATGCTGGGTCCCGGGAAGGGGCCAGGCAGGAACTCCTTTAAGGATGGTCACCACAGGCATGTGACTGCATTTGTTGGCTCCAGCTGTCAAACAAAATACAAACAGGCAACTTAGACACAGACATTTCTCAGTTCCAACACTGGAAGCCCAAGGTCAACGTGTCTACAGGTTGTCTCTCTCCTGAGGCCTCACCCCTGGGTGTGCAGACAGCTGCCATCTCCCCATGTCCTCGTGTGGCCTTTTCTCTGTATGGGCATGCATGCCTGTGTCCTCTTATACGGACACCAGTCCTGGCATGCCCTGGTGGCATGCCAAACGTTGTCCACATATATCCCCAGGACCCAGGTTCAAGACCTGGGGTGGGAGGGAACAACCAAAACGAACAACTAAATTAAATAAATGTATCTTCTTCCTCTCTCTTCCTGCCTGCACCTTTAACAAAAAAGAACACCAGTCCCATTGGATCCAACTCTTATGACCTCATTTGACTTCAGTCACCTCTCCAAAGGCCCCTTCTGCAAACATCGTCACACTGGGGGTTAGGGCTTCGGTATCTGAACTTGTGTGGGCAGGGGGCGAAGTTCTGTCCGTAATGCCCTTTAAACATGGGAGAAATATGTGCTCTCGGTGGAGCTGTTGTCACTAAACATTTTCCTTAGTCAGGAATGAGATGTCACATTTTTATTGTCCTTGGTAGAAGAACGTTCTTCCTCCTCCTCTATTCTCTCTCTACTCTCTGTTCCTGTGCGCACCTGTGCGTAACTGTTTGCAAGTTTCACTCATCTTTCTTCTTGTAGCCTATTATTATGGCAAGAGAAAGAAGATCATCAAGCCCCCCATTGGGGAGAGCAGCCTGGACAGTGCACACCCTAAGCCGGCCAGGCGGCGGAAGCGGCGGAAATCCATCTTTGTGCAGAAGAAGCGGAGGTCTTCTGCCGTGGACTTGGCAGCGGGCTCGGGGGAGGTATGTACCATCCACTGGCACCTGCTGACACTGTAGGGCTGAGGCACACTGGCTAGGTGGCCTTCCACTCCACAGGCCTGGCTTAGATGCAGCTGTCCCCGCAGCTCTAGCCAGGAAGGAGCTGCAATGGTTCACGTTGGGGGTCCAAGGTCTTCACAGGCCTCCTTGGGAAAACCTCCTCAGTGGTGAGCACAGGACCCCCCGGGCAGCAAAGGCAGAGCTCAGCACCCAGGCCTTTGGGGGGAGTGGGCCTGCCTCTCTCAGCACATCCCCTTCTGCCAGGAGAGCGAAGAGGACGCAGACCCCATGGACGATGACACAGGGAGCGAGGAAACCGGCTCCGAGCCCCGGGATGACCAGACGGACACCTCTTCAGCCGAGGTTCCCTCCGCCCGGCCCCGCAGGGCTGTCACCCTGAGGAGCAGTTTGGAGCCCGAGCGCCGGCCCGTGGAGAGGACACGCAGGGGCCGCAGGGCGCCACCCACCACTGGGACTCTGGCAGGCGACAAGGGTCCTACTGGCCAGGACACAGCTGAGGTACAGCTTGGGGCCTGGAAGTGCATGCCCAGTGTCACCAGAGGGCAGCGTGTTTAAGAAAACATTTAGGATTCAGGGCCTCAGAACTCCATACACTGGTGTAAAATATTCCAGCCCCAGCAGTTCCTGCAGCTTTGTCCCTAAGTCAGCGCGAAGGCTTCAGAGCCGCTGGGAAGTGCCAGCATGAGGCTCTGAGGGTCATGGCACTGACTTTCCTGGAAGGTTTAAACCTGGAAAGCATACTTGCCAGAACAGACAGAGTAAGCCTTCAAGGTTCCTGGAAATGTAGCCTCAGACATGCTAACCATTGGATTTGGTTTTCCTTAAACCTACGGGACATATGTGATCAGCGGAAAGGCCATTGCACCATCGCCCCAATAATACATGGGGAGGCTGGCCGTGTCCCTCCTCATTCCTTCTCTTCAGAGAAGCATCATTGTTCAACAGCTTGAACTTTCCTGAACGTGGGATCCTAGAAATGCTGTCCCTGTGCCTTTATTTTAACTTCTAAAGGCACACACGTCATTGGAGGTATTGCCATCACCCAGACGAACGACCACAAATCCCTAGAGCCCAGAAGTTTCTGTGTCTTGTCCAGGTCCTAGTGAGAAACTGGCGGGAGGAGGGGAGGTCAGAAGGGATAGGATGACCACCTGCCCCCCTCGACTCTGCAGGAGATGAAACAGGAGGAGGAGGACACTCTGGTTCTGGACAGCAACCCGCTAGAGTGGACAGTGACCGACGTGGTGAGGTTCATCAAGCTGACTGACTGTGCCCCGTTGGCCAAAATATTTCAAGAACAGGTAAGGCAGCTCTGCCTCTTGTCTGTTCCATGCTGTCCCCTTGGGACGGTCGATCAGCCTTGTTCTAGGACCTTCCTGTGGCTCCCAGGGGAGGGGCTCCACACAAGTCCCCACCCACACCGTGGTGGGGCTTCTTGCTCTCTGGTGGGAGTGAAGATCCAGACTCCCTGCTTGGTCTTTCTAGTATCCCCTTGGGTGGTTTGGGGGTCCCTCTGCTGCAGGGTGGGGAGTGAGTGGGCTGCTCTGCCCTGCAGGGGAGCAGTTATCGGCTGAAAGGCCTTCATCTCCCTGGGCTGCTCTTCCTTGGCCCTGTCACTAGAAGAGAGTGAGTTTGCAGGGCGCAGGGCGTCTTTCTGTTCATGTCCATTGGTGCTTCGGCAGTGACATCCAGCTGCTTTAGCATTAAGTCTTGCATCTAAGAGGATCTTATCTTGGGTCCCAGAGTCCCTTGGTGTGGCCTGCCTTGTCCACCTGTCAGAGTCTTCTGTTTGTTTTATCTGTGATGTCCAGATCTTGTCGTCATACTTAGTGGGAGAAAGAGAGGAGTGCACCTGCTTGGTCTTCTCCCTGTGGAAGCCCTCGGTCCATGGTGTTTGATTTACTGCTGGTTTTCTAACTTTACTTTGTAAAATATTTTACAACTTTTGGTGTGTTAGATACTGCATGAAAGGATGCATAGATAAGAAAACAAGATAATCTGTAACCTTAAAGGAATTTGTAATCTAGCAGATCAAATGATGATTTATGCATGACACACTTCAGTATGCTAATTATAGTCATTTCATCTGCTAGGTTACAAATTCCTAAAAGGAGTGTTTTTATTTAACTTTCCCTTAAATTAATATGGACACAAGCAGCCATCTCCAAACACCTGTCACCCTGCAGATTTCTTTCTGGCCTCCTGTAAAAAGTGCACGTTTAGGCCAGTGAGTCACATTCTACTGCATGTTTTCACTGGGTGGGAGTTTCTTGCATTGCCCCACAGTGTAAATATCTTGTCTTTCAAGACCTTGTTTGCTTTATAAAATATTTTCTCATATAATAAATGCAAGATATGCCTAGATAGTCATTTTTCAATTATATAAGCTTACAGCATAGGAAGCATTCAATCAGGAGGAGGAATGAAAGGCTCTGATGTCCCTGCACCTACTGAATTTCTCAGCTTTTCTCCTAAGTCCACTACACTGTAGTAATGGATTGCAAGAAGCAGTTTCATGTGGTTCCCAGCTCCTGGGGGGAGGGGTGGAGTAGACCTTAACAGTCCCTGGGTCTTGTGGGCTGACCTTGGGTCTTCTGCAGACACCCAATAAGTGGGTGCTGAGTGACCCGACCTTGGCTTGGGGGCAGGGGCACTCCCTGATTGTCCGGCATTGGGTGTACTTCTCTTGAAAGCACATAAACAGGAAAAAACTGCACTAGATGCAAGAATGTAGTCATGGGCATGTCTCTGTTTAAAACACACCAGCAGAAAAGAGGATTGTGAGAAACAATGAGTGTTATGATTCAGAACCTGTTGATAAGCAGCATTTCCCTCTTGAAAACAAAAATAAAGCCATAGATTGAAATCCTGCTCAGAGCACTGCCTACCATGGCACTTTTCCAGTCTGGCATTTATTAAAGTGATGCTGAGGAAAGAAGCGTTGCATTTCACAGCAAGTGCCAATGACACAGCTTTTCCCTGGATGTGCTCATGCAGAGGTCTGTTCCACACAGATGGACTGAGGGTGTGTGAGGTGCCTGGGAGCATCCCAAAGCAGATGAGGAAGGACGCATTCTGCCTATTCTGAAGTCTTGTTTTCAGACTCAAGTGCCTAGTTTTGACTGAGCAATGTTTTCTGTTATCCTCTCACAGAACAGAGAGTTTCTCCCCAAACTCCAGGTGGGGTCCTGGAGCTCAAGACCATTTGTGCCATTTTCCATCACGTTGCTAGTAACATGCAAGAAAATGAAAACAAAGCTGATTGGGGGAAAAGACTAAAATGCAACTTGTCTTGAGTCTCCCTTATTATCCTCACAGACCCAGGGAATAACCGTAGTCTCAGAAAGTGTCACGACTCTCCAAACTGTGGCTTCTAAGAAGGGCAGTGCTCCTGACACTCTCACTCCGTCCTGGGCAGCCCCTTTGTTGTTCTTCTCACATCCATTAAAAATGTGGTCCTGTGCACCTACTTGTTTCTCTCAGCAAGGAAGCAGGGAGACTCAAACAGAGATGACCTTCTTCCTAGCTAACTTAAATTACCCCTTGGGCCCTTCTGCCTGTCCAATAAAGCCTGCTGCTTGCACGGCTTTCTGAAATGTGTGGGCACTTTCCTGTCCAATCAGACCTTTAATTACCATTAGTTACTAATTACTCATTGTTACTCATTTGTTCCATCATCTTTGAGCCCAAATGTCATGGCCCTGATTGGCTTCGGCCTGCATAGATCACTCAGGTTAGTGACAGGTTTTTCAGGTGAGCTAGCAGGAACTGAGTCCTTATTACTCTCCTGTGACAGGACCCCCAGTGCACAAGTGACAATAGCTTTGTGTGTCTCTCTTCTGGATATTAGGAATTCTGAGGCTAACAGAACACCAGAAACACCACAAAAATTAGAAAATCTGCATGATTGGAATTTATGGCTTTTAATTGAAATGTTACAGGAACCGCTTAAAAGATCTGTAAAGTTTCATGTCATAAACATGTCCATTCTGCGGTAAAACTCTACACTTCTGTTGCTAAATCCCCATAAAACTCTAAATAAAATGTTGCCTAGTCTTTTACTATCAGTCAGAGACTCGCAGTAAGCAACCTGACCAAATTAGTGATTTACTTTTTTTTAAAATGACAGGCACAGACAGGAATGAAGGTGAGCAGGGGCAGGCAGGAAGAGAGAGGAGGAAGAAAGAAGCATTTGTTTATTTTATTTAGTCGTTCATCTTGATTGGTTCCCCCAGCCCTGGGACATGAACCTGGGTCCCTGTGATGTATATGGGCTGCATTCAACTGGAGGTAGCAGACATAACTGCTATTCCATCGGGGCTCACTGTGATTTACTTTTAATAAACACATTCAGAATAAATTACCTGTTTAGTTCACAGTTGACTGCCTACTTCTGTACACTTGTATGTCCCAGTGAGGAATTCCCAAGTTTTAACGTGACCTCTGCATCAAAATAAATTTAATTTTGCCATATGTGAAGCATGACCTTCATGTTGTGCATTTTATTGCATTTCATTTTTAAAAATCATTTGCCCATTTATAGTAATTCTTTGTTTAAAATAGCAAATGATTTGCCAGCAATTCTGAGTTACATGGGAGCATATTTTAAAAATTAAATCAGCTCTGATCTGTAACTACATAGTCAATGAAAAAAATTTTCTTTCAAATCAAATACTACATATGAGAGGGATCGTGGGTGGAATTCCTCTGTCCTCTCAGCCTGTTATCTTGCCCAGTTCTGCTTCTACGTGCCTGTCTCTCCCTCCCTCTGCGATGAGGGGATGTGGAGCCTCAGCATGAGCATGAAGGGGAACTGGGGTGTGATGTTCTGCGCCCCCACTGTGGCGTTCTGACCGTCAGGTTGCTACGTCCTTCACGGGGCAACATGGCACTTTGATGCTAGCAAATCAAAGGTCTGATTTTATTCTTGGGAGCATGGTCTCTCTAGAGTAATGTAAATTCTTAGTGAAGATGAATATGGGTCCAGAACCCAGGAGGCAGCCAGAGGCCCTGGGGGGCGCTCAGCACAGACACTGCACAGTAACCACTCCCCTTCAGACATCCGGGCTGATTGTGGCTCTTTGTTCCCAGAGAGAAAACAGGCTGGACAATCTCCGTAATTAACCAGTAGTTCAGCCTTGATCCACCCCGATCCAGTAATTGGCATCTCCTGCAAACAGGAGGTTCTCTACAGGCAAAGTCCGGCGAGTGTGCTTTTCCTTAAGTCTTTGGGGCCCACGTGCACCCTGATTTCAACACGGGGCCCCTTGAGACTGCAAGACATGTCAGCTCATAAAGAGAGGATGCATTTAGAGACATGGGCTTGATTCCCTCCCTTTCAGGTTGCCTTTCCTTGAGCTTGGCCCAGAGTGAGGACCCCAGACACACAATGCAAGGTCTCATAGCTGAACCTTCTTATGAAGGCCCGGCCAGCCCTTAACCTCTCCTGCCTCCAGAGCAAAAAGGAGACCTGGGAAGGGCGCCCCCCTTACTTCATTTCAGAAAAGGACCAGGGTGGTGGGGGGCTCTGATTTGACAAAGATCAAGAATGCCATCTAGAGACCCCTTTGCAGCATTCTCACTTGGGTTCCTTGGGCCACAGGCACTCACTGTGCAGCCTGCACATGAGAAGTCGCAGAGCACCTCACCTCACGGGAGCCACTACTTCCCGGGCCTTCCCCCGGGCCTAGGAGACTGTAAGGAGCAGGGTGTGTCTTACGCAAGTTCTATGTTGAAGTTCCCAGGTACCTTTGACGAAAGCTCATTATGAAATCAGTTGTATTCATCTCCTGTTTCCAATATATAGTCAAGACTTGGCCAACTTTGTCGTTTGACCAGGCCAAGTCATAGCGTGGCTCACACAGTCAAGCCTTGAAGAATTCAGTGCTTGCAGTGTCTCACAGTCAGGATTCCAAGGGTACCTTGAGACACCCCAAACCTTAATAGCACTTGTCCCTTGGTGATCTCCGAGGATTGCTTTTGGGTCACCACCTCTCCCATACCAAAATCAGAGAACACTTATGGTTGGCCTCTGCACCCAGGAGCCTGCACCCAAGGGTGCAGCCAAGCAATATCTGAGGTTGGTGGGTCTGTGAATGCAGGTCGGGGGGCATGGAGTGCCCTCTCGTAGCTTTCTATGCCCAGTATGCCAATTGACCACCCGCCTGACGGGAGCTGTCATCCTGGGGATGCCATGCCGTGGGTACATTTACAGGACAGAAACTTCTCTTTTCTGGCTTCTGCAAGATGAACATTTCATTTACTGAAAAAAAGCCTGCATAAATCCGTGCAGTTCAACCCACACTGTCAGGTCCACTACAGTTGTACACAGCAGAGCTAGTGCTTATATGCAATTTAAAAATAATAAATTGTACTTGCATTGAGAGTCAATTCCCTTTATTGCTGCTGAACTTATTTGGGAGTATTAGGCACAGCAAGGTGGCATTTGAAACCGATCAGAGGATAATTATGCTGCTCTTGACATCTTCAGAGTTCTCAAGGCTGACATTGAACCCCATTTAGTTTTTATCAAATAAATAAGCCATCAGTTGATGAAAATAAGCTACCTATGGGAAATTGGGAAATTGTTGGGTGATTCCCAGACACATGCTTGCCTGCAGTGGCTGACTTAAGTTGCTGTGACCCGGGGTCTGGCTTCTCAGCTTGGGGCTGGGGGCGGGTTCCTGCGGTGCTGAGTTCACCTGCCCTGTCTCCTCCACTGGCTTTCTCGGGGGCCGTGAGCCCACAGCCCTGGGAGGCTGGCATTCCCTGGAACATGAAGATCATTCAGTGCATAGTGAGAGGAGCTGTGGTTAAACTCAGTAGCTCATCCAACCTCTACACGAATAAACCTGGTTATCACAGGAGGCAAGCTGTGAAGAGGCTAAGATGTCCATTGTGGTGATAGCGAACTTTGTACCCTTTCCCTGCAGCCGATGTGATGAACAGTTGCTTAATGACTGTCTTCATCCTGTGGGCCCCCAGATAGATGAGAAAGCCTCAGTCAGGCAAAACAGGGAGGTAGCCTGTCTCCAGGAGACACCTCCTCCTGGGTGAGGTGTGTGTGTCCAAATACACATTCCCTCGGGAGAAGCACGTTGTGCCCTTGCGCTCTGGCATCTGCTCTCCACACTGGTGAAATGTCGGGCCTTGCAGGGAAGGAGGAGAGCTCTGCTCGTGTGCGCAGGTGAAGTCAGGGCAGAGCAGAGGACCAGGCCTGGGGCGGCGCTCCCAGCCAGGGGGAGAAGCACAGAGAGCATTCCTGGTCTCACCACCCCGCATTCATCCCCAGCAGTCCAGGCAAGTGATTTCAGAGGCCCCAGGTTTTCTTAGCAACACTTTCATTAACCAAAAGATGAGACCGTCCTCAGGCCAAGTTGGTAGCTAGCTAAGAGCTCTCCAGAACCAAGTAGATGATGGGCCCCCAGAGTGCATCTTGCTTGGTCTCAGTGACACCATGTCTGATGTGGTGACGCTGGGTCTGACCTGCTGACACCATGTCTGTAGACACCACGTATAACCTTGTGGCACCAAGTCTAATCGGGTGATGTGCTGGACTGGTGACACGGCATCTAACCTGGCTCTCTCTCCCATAGGACATTGACGGCCAGGCGCTCCTGCTGCTGACCCTGCCGACGGTGCAGGAGTGCATGGAGCTGAAGCTGGGGCCCGCCATCAAGCTGTGCCATCAGATCGAGAGGGTCAAAGTAGCTTTCTATGCCCAGTATGCCAATTGACCACCCGCCTGATGGGAGCTGTCATCCTGGGGATGCCATGCCATGGGTACATTTACAGGACGGAAACTTCTCTTTTCTGGCTTCTGCAAGGTGAACATACACAAAGCATCGTGAAGAACAAGAAAGACCCTGCCCACATCCGTCTGCTTCAAAGCACACCCACCCCCGGGGCTTCTGGGAAGCAAGCTCACATGCGTCAGACCCGCTGGGACATGGGAGCTTCTCTGCATGTCCACTCTTCACCTTTCTCCTGTCGCACTGGCCACTGCCTCCCAGCAGGGTTTCCTGAGCCCAGGCCCCAGGCCTGCTTTTCTTTGAAAGGGGCAGCGATGTCTCCTCGGAAGTGCTGGAGGAGGCTGCCCTGAGGTGTGGATTCTGCTAAGATCCCCCTAGGCCCATTTCTAGATGTTTCTTTCCTATCTACACACCGTGGCCCTGTGGCTGCCAGGGTTTTTTCATCTTGGTGTCAACTTATTTCGCAAACACAACTGTTGGCCATGATTCAGGAGGTGATTATGAAGAGGCGTTGGGGCTGCCTGTCGGAGGGGCCTTTAGGAAAGGGGAGGGAAGGCAGCATGGCGTGGTGGTGAGTTTCTTTTGAGTGCTGGACATCTAGAAGGCCCATAAAGAGGAGCTTGGTGTGTAGCCTTGTGTAACCTCAGATGTCTCTAAGGTTCTGATTTAATGTGACCACCTCAGGGGCTCCCGGCTCTCCTAGGAGATGTCGATGCCATGGGAAGAAAGAGCTCAGTTTCAAAGAGCAAAGGTGGGAGAGATGCAAAGGAGGCTTTTTCTCACCAGCACATCCCCCAGAAGGCTGCGGACGGGGGTCTCCTGAAGGGAGAGACCCTCTGAGTGACTCTTACCCAGGGCCAGCAGGCTGCGCATCGCCAGCGTCTAACCTGGCCTGGCCGGCTGCTGACTGACCTTGGGTGACTGTGATGCCCTCTGGGCCTCGTGCCTGTGAAGCAACAGCTCAAAACACTTAGGGGAGAGGCAGTGGGCGTATGTCCCCTCTTCCATCCTGCTTGTGCTCAGGGCCCCATGAGATGGGCCAACTGGAAAACTGGAAAGAAAACCTGTCAGCTCGGCTTGTGACTCTTCGTTCCTGCTGCTCGCTTTGGTTTGGGGGTGCTTAAGACGTTTCCCAGGTGCTTTTCAGCAAAGCCTGTGAGGCCATTTCTAGAGAGCTCTGGGCTCTGTCTTCTGCAGCCTCCTCCGTGTGCGCTGGGCTGGTTCGAAGTGTTCTCTAACCCACGAGCCGCTGACTTCAGCTGCCCACATGCCTTCTTACACATACACAATCACCTCGATCTTTTCCCTTTGGTTAGAGTCCAGTGTCAACAATTGACACGCACTGTCCCGTGTTGTTCTTGGGAGCAGTCGCTGTTCTGCTACATTTGGAGGTGTACCTGTCAGGTGTGGAAATCTGATTATGTCACTAACCCTCACAACATTCTGTACCTTAGATGAACATCGAAGAAAGTATTTGGGGGCTGAGACTTTTTGCAGCTGATTTCCAGGGTCAAGTCTGAAATGTTGGGCAAATGGGGACCTCTGTGGACAGCGCCGCTGTCGGGACGGTGTCCCTCCCTGTGACATTGGCGTGGCTTGCCACCAGATTTCTCTTTTCTAAGCTGAAGTCTCCACCTCTGTTTCCCACAGCCACCTCCTCAGCCACGTGCTTTTGGCCTTAAGTGCTCAGTCGTGCAGTGTTCAGCTCTCTCAAACCATGGAAGGGCATTCATTCCAGGGTCTCTAGCATTTCCCTTGTGTGTGACCGTCCACTGTGGCCTTCAAGCTGAATGACTTCTGTGGCATTGGATGGAAAGACTGGAGGCTCCCATGCAGCGCTGTGCTTTCAGAATGAACGTCACCCTCTGTCCTTTCAAGTAGTGGCTCAGTGCTAGGATGAGGTACTGCTGGGGCCAAGTAGGTGTTCAGGGCACCTCTGGAGCTGACCCAGAGGTGCAGAAAGACCCCCACCTCCCACAATGCCCAGACGAGACACGGCCACCCCAGCTCATGCCCAAAACCCTCCTGGGGCTCAGCGTCTTTGGCCTTTGGGCATATTAGAGGGGAGCCGCTCAGATAGAGGGTCTCCATGCCCCTCCAGGCCTGCTGAGAACTGCCACACATCACAGGACCAAGATCCTTTGCTCCAAGTTATGCCATAGAACTTGGATTCTTAAGGGATATTGTGATGGTGTGGGCATTCTCATCGGCCCTTCTACAACCAAGGTGATGCTTGTTACTTAAGACTCACCATTCACCAGCTCCTGGTGGAGAAGCAGGGCTAATTCCCAAGGAATGGTGTTGTCTTGGTCTCTGAAAAATTGAATTTACACCTAAACCCAATACCACACAGCCCCTAAGGCGAACATGTCCCGCCTTCCCCACTCCACCCCGGACGCTACGACCTTTCTTCCAGCTGTTTTCTGTATCCTTGGGGACAGAGTCCTCCCCTTGGTGTTCCAGGGTCCTGCAGGCTTCCTGCTGCTCCTTATATCCTGGAACTGGCGGAAAAGTGTTTTCCAATCCCGGCCAGGCAGACCCGGTGCAGTCTGTCTAGTGTGTGTGACTCAGAAGCTTAAGTGCAGAAATGCTGCCTCATTGTTCTGAAGAATCCATGGCTTGATTGCCCCTGAATCTAATGGGGCTGATGTCAGCCTCTGACTTCTTGACAGCAATTGCACGGTATTAGAAAAAATAGACCCTGTGCAAAGATAGAAACATACAACCTTAAAAAGAGCAAGTAATGGCTGGCATTGAAGAAGAACTTCTTTGCTTTTTAAAAAACAAACAAAACCATTCCTTCACCACAGAATTCTGTAACATGGGGACCTCATCTGTAATGTTTAATAGGTTTATTTGATCAAAGTTTGACCACACAGTGTTTCAGCTTTTAGGTTGCATCACCTTATTTGGTCACATTTGAAAAATTATTAACTACGTTTGCTTAGATTTGTTCCTCAATAAATTAAAAATGACTCCAGCCTTTAACACTGCCTCTTCTGACTCTCACGGCACTTTCTAGAAAGTTGATTTTGATCGGTCTTCAAAGATTGGTCTCAGTTTCCTGATTTTCCCTCGTAGCATTTTGTGTGTTTTCTCAGATGGGTTCTGAGATTCACCTTTGTCTTATACCAGACACCCCTCTCTGAGTAAGAGCTGTTCCCCTTCGTTTTGGAAGTACGAGGTGTTTTCATGCTTATTTTGTAGGGCACCCATTCCTGTTTATTTCTGTACATAGAACTAAAACAAAAAAATAGTACTGTTAAACGTCTTTGCGGTGTTTTGAGCTTCATGCTTTTGCTTTTTGGCCCAAATGGTGAATGTAGGTTCCAGGTACTCTATTCTGTCTTTAGAAAACTGTGATTGAGTGCAATTATTTGAAGGGAAAATAGTAAGTTGAGGTATCTGTTGTTAAGGAAGACATTGTTAGAGATGTACATACTGCCCGTGTCTCTTTGGTGCAATAACTGAATAGCAAAGGAAAGCTGTTTTGGCAACTTATTGCAACTTAATGGTTCTCCTATTCCTGCACTGTTGTTTTCTGTTCAGAAGTTTAGTGGAAATTGCTTTACTCCCTGTTATTAGCTTGGTGGAATTTTTGAGTTGGTTGATGTTCATAGTTTTTGCCACTGGAGTTGGTTTACCAGTACCCCAAAGAGGATGTGGCAAAAATCGAATTCTGCTGGTTCTGATCCACTTCCTTCATCTAGAACCTCTCATTGCTGCCACGTGGTGCTGCCCTGGGCTTCGGCTAAAGGGTCTCTGGTTGAGAGGGTAAGCGCTCCCACAGCTTCCTGAGCTGTAGCTTTCCCATCTTACTGGTTTTGTTTGCGTTGGCCAACATCCGGTACAGTGTCTAGTTAGGCCTCGCCACAGAGCTAGGCAGAAGAGTGCTTCGGAAGGCCCAACGGATGCCCTGAAGAAAGGCGATGTTCTGGGACAATCGTTTGTTGAAAATCACCCAAGGGTGGGAAATCAGAGAGAAAATTTTTAAACGACAGAGAAACAGTCATCTCATTTGTTGTTCAAATGGGAGTGAGCATGATATCTAGAAGCATACACTATCCCCGATCCTGAATGCCGAAAGCCCTTTTTCTGTTTTGCATTCCAGTCTGGATAGGTTGTACTGAAATTTGATTCATATCTTGTGTATGTTTTGGTGTGTAAAAGGGAAAAAATGGTCTTTTTTGCTTTTAAGATTTGCAGGACTAAGGGGCATGTTGTTGGTTTGCGGTCAGATTGTATTCTGTATATATGTTTTCATGTACATAAATGAAAATCTATATCAGAGTTATATTTTAATTTTTATTCTAAATAAAAAAACCCCTTTTTACTTGAAATGGTAAGCCACGTTGTTAATAAAGTAAAAATAAATTCTGAGGTGGTGTTTGTGTCTTTGTGTTGAAAATTATTAAATATAATTTTATTTGCATTGGGGCAAAATATTTTCTTTTTTTCTTTCCATGCATTAAAGCATATATTGAAAGGTTTTTTAAGACCATGGCTTTCAAAGTTTTTAAAAATCACTTTCAAAGTGACTTTCCAGATCACCTACTGGCTCCAGAACTTCCTATCAACAAACTTGTATTTATTCTTGTTAATAAAACATTACACTGTATCCTACATGATCACTTCTAACTTTACCATTTCCATTTTTTTAAATTTATGATGGTTACTTGATACATCAGTAATTTCTATTTGTGTTTGAAGATCTTTGATGACATAAAAATAAAGATAAATATAAAGTGGAAGATGAACGCTTTTCCGGCCCTTTAAATTGGAAGAATGAAGGTGAAAATATATATCTCTCTCCAGGTTGCCACCAAAAAAACCTATGTTTAATTCTTTTGCAGTCTAGCAGGGCTGTTTGTAATTTTCAATTCATTAAGTGCTCCCCTTTGTACTGGAGTTTGGTGCTACAAGTATTTTATTTCAAGTTTGCGAGACAACATAGTGCTTGCAGGAGGTTCCAAGACTGCATTAAATGATGCTGTCTGCATGAACAGGCCTTTCAGAGACTGCAGGGTAGAGACCAGACATTTTATCAGTGAGGTGAAGATGCCACATCGAAACAAATGGTGGACCGCAAAGATTTACTAGGGAAATTTTTCAAGAAGTTTTTATGATTTCAGCCGGAGCCCAGTTCACCACATACACCTTTTTTTTTTGGTTGTTTTCTTTTAAATTGTAATTATTCTACACATTAATATAACTTCCTATGTATAGGTTCCCCATTCCTTATATATATATTTTATATATTATATAATTATATGGTGTATTATATATTATTTATGTTATATGCTATTTTATTTATATTTATTATATTTTATATATTAATTTTATTATATTATTTATATATTTCAATATATCATGCCCTCCACCAAATCACTAAGTGTTCTTCCCCATTGTCCAGTGGGCTTCACCACCATTTGCCCCCGCACCCCCCATTCCCTTCTGGTAACCTCAGTTCTGTTGCAAGTGTTTCAGGGCTGGTTATGTTTCATCTGTTCCTTTGTTTTGTCTATTCACATTCCACCAACAAGTGAGGTCCTCTGGTATCTATTTTGCTTCTTTTTACTTGTTTCACTTGCGTCATCCCCTCTAGTTCCATCCATTCAAATGATGGGGTTTCATCTCTTCTAAGGGCTGTGTAGTATTCTATGTGTATATATGTACCACATCTTTATCCTTTCATCTGATGTTGGGCACTTAGGTAGTTTCCAGTTCTTAGCTATTGTGAATAGAGCTGCAATAAACATGAGGATGCAAACATCTCTGCAGATGGTGCTTTGTATCTTTTGGGTGGATGCCCAGAAGTGGAATGATAGGATCATATGGGATTTCCATCTTTGGTTTTTTTGAGGACTCTCCAAACTGTTCTCCATAGGGATTGCAGCAATTTGCACTCCCACCAACAGTGCAAAAGTGTTCCCTTTTCTCCACTTCCTTGCCAGCATTTGTTGTTTCCAGACTTTTGGATAATAGCTAGTCTTTCAGGTGTAAGGTGATATCTCATTGTTGTTTTAATTTGCATTTCCCTGATAGCCAGCGAGTAGGAACATATTTTCATGTGCCTGTTGGCCACACATTTGCCTTTTAATGTAGCTCATTTGTTGTGTCCAAGTGTCCTATTTTGTGTCCTCATGTAGAAGAAAATTCTTCCTTTGCTATCCCCAGGTCAGATGGATGCACCATCAACCATCACCACCTGTCTTCCCACCTAACCTCAACTTTTGTTTCGTGATAGTTACTGCCATTCTTTGCTTCCTATTTTGGGGATGGTCAGTATGCTAATTAGGGGCCCTTTAGAGGGCACCTACAAGACCGGGATGAAGATGGGCAGCATTGTGGAGAAAGTACATGGTTGGCACTTTTGAGACAGCCCTGGGCTCAAATGCTTCTACTCCTTGCCAGGTATGTAACAAAAGACCTCAGTCTCCTTTTCTGTAAAAGGTGGATAGAAATACATCCAGACGCCATGGTAGGAAGATTAGAAATACCATGGGATTCTGGAAGAATCTGATACCTAGTCTGTGCATCTGATCCCCTCTCAGCTGGGACCCTGACCACTCGTGGCCATGTTAAAATGCCCTGGCCACCTCCACACCCACCTCTGGGGCCCCAGAGTACCCATGTTAGACCCCATCAAACCCACCACTTCGGGATTCAAGTGAAATAAGCACCATGGGGTACAGGTTGTGACTTCCTGGGACCTCGGTTGACAGAGGGGGCTGGATGACAACCCACAGGGAAGGTGCAGTGAATGTCTTAAAGTGACATCTTGGGTCTGCGAGGGAGCTGGGGTAGCTGGCAGGAAACGCTCCTTCATACACCTGTCCAGAGAGCGTTCCTTGATGGAGAGGCGTGAGTTTCTTAAGGCCAGCTCTGAAATATAAACCCCACCTTGATGGCTTCTCCCTTCTTTGCCTTAATGCGCATTCTCCCGCAGCCCTGCTGCCCCCGTGCTTTATCAGCAGGTATGCTTCACCTTCACTGACTCAAGTACCGCTGAAGTCCAGTTGGTGCCAGAAGTTCTTCAGGACAGACCCTCCAGACCAGATTTGGGAATCTGACCAACAGCTGTCTGAAAGCTGTGGGGGCCCCACTGCCCTCGGCACTTGGGGGCTCAGTCCTGACAGCTCCTTCATCACCAGGGCCTCTGTCCCTGGGGGGCTAGAGGAGCATCAGTGGGACGCGGCACTGCAGGGGACTGGGGGGACAATAGCAGTAAAGACTGGGGACCGTATAAGAGTGGTGGGGACGATACAGATGGGGATGCGGCAGTAGGGACCATATAAGAGTGGTGGGGACAATACAGATGGGGATGCGGCAGTATCACAGACAGTGGGACAATATAAAGCTGGTGGGACAGGGTCAACAGAGTCGGTGGTTGGGGTGCTGTGATGGGCCACAGTGGCTTTGAAGAAGGATGGTTGCAGGCAGAGGAAAGTAATTCACCAGCTGAGGTGCCTCTCCGGCCGCTTTCAAAGATACTCTCATTTCCACAACTTCAGAGAATCACACTGGAGGTCGGCCCCCCGGATCTGGATACCAGGCTGGCAGAACTGCCAAGGACAGGGAGTGTGGGGCCCTGGCAGGTGCCCCTCACAGTGTCAGAGCCCTGGCACAAAGGGTGAGCGCCAGAACTCAGTGGAGTCCCGGAGCCTGTGACCCTCGTCTTGCCTGCGGGCTCTTGGTGGCACAAGTGCCCCGGCCTGACCACCATAGGACAGTCCACCTGGAGCAGGGCTTTGAAAAGAACATTTCGAAGGAACCGTTTGTACCCTCCTCCCCTCCCATCGCTGTTTCTGTGACAAACAGCTGGGGCGGTGCATGACACCCTGGTCTTGGAAGAACAGCACACTCAGAGGCGCCCCAGGAGTGGCTGGCGGGCAGGGAGAGACTGGAGGGGCATCCTGACGCGGGTTGGGGTTCGGTGTTTGCCGGGAGGGCTTGCAGCCAGCGTGAAGATCACCTGGCGTTTCCCCAGATGTTGGCCTACAGTAAACAAGGTGGAAATCCCAGGAAGTGCTCTTCATGGCGTTGAGACAGAAGTTTAGAGACAGGTGTAAATCAGGGCCAGGTTAGTGCTCCTGTGCTTTGTCAGTGTCCAGTTTGCAGCGGCGTCGGACACGCACTTCCCCTGGAAATGGGGGCGCTCTCTGTCAGCACACCGGCGCGGCTGTCCGCCTGGGTCAGTGGCCGCACTTCCCCAGAGAGGCTCGTGTCCACTGAAGCTGTCCTTCACCCTCCCACAAGGCCAGCCGCCTGGCCGCCCCCCATGAGGGTGTCTCTGTCCACCCTGGGGCAACAGCAGAAGGACCCTGGCACTCGGCCCAGTGCACTGCAACCATCACAGCTCCTGATGCTGCCACGGTTTCGGGACCCAGATCAAGAGCCGGACTGAGGAGCATCACTTCTTCGGGTGACAGAGCACGGACTGCCTAGGGGGACAGGAAGGGGCCGAGCAGCAAACACATCCCTCAACCCAGAGAGGCTCTCCCCATCCGCTGGGCGTGCAGTCCATCCACAGGCGGCCGCCACTCACGGTCCTGAGGTCACGGTCAGCTCGGGGACGCACGACTTGCCTGCCTTCCTGCGAGTCCATCAGCAAAGCAGCAGCTTGTAAGCTTCTCCTCGAGATCTGTTTCCTAAGCGAGAGCCTGAGACGGGGCGGTTATTTCTATACTCAGGTACGAGGTGCGAAAGTAAGAATGGCAAGATACGCTGGCAGCAGCCAGCCGTCACTGGAGTCGGGGAAACGTACCAGCCATGCGTAATAGGGCTGCTTGTGAATTACTTTAAGATGTAGGTTGGATATTCAAGTTGGAGATGTTCTTTCTCATTATTAAAGCCATGTGAATGCGTTGGAAAAGGCACTTATTAATTTGTCCCATTATCTTACTATGTCCAGTTTCCACTTTATTACATTTCCATGTGTATTTATAGCACAATATTGACATGAAATGATTATAGCATTACAAAAAGTTTTTATTAAGTTATGATTATAATCTCTGGGGTAGTTATTTTTTATGTATCTGCTGTTTTTATTTTGAATATTTGGTTTTAATGACTTTTAAAATAATTTAACATATGGCCACATACTTATTCTGCTCACCTATTCTGCAGTATTTGCTTCATTCATTCATATATATTTAATTTTTTTAAAAGGAAAGTTGCAGGCAGGAATGAAGGCGAGCAGAGACAGGCAAGCAGGAAGAGAGAGGAGGAAGAAAAGAAACGCTTTCATTTATTTCTGTTTAGTCATTTATCTTGGCCGGTCCCCGGGCCCCAGGAAGCAAACCCAGGTCATTGGAATGTTTGTGAACTGCACTTGGCCAGAGGCAGCAGACTCAACACTACTCCACCAGGGGGGCCTTACGAATTTCATAGATGGAGCTGAATCCTCCTTCATGCCCTCCCTGATTGTTTTTCCCCGTCGCTTTCCCAGAAGGAACCATGACTCCGATTTGGGTGTTTTTCACTTCCAATCATGATTTTTATACTATTACCGCCTTTGTCTAAACATAACAATGGATACTGTTGTTTGGGGTTTTCACGTCTTACTGAGTGTAGCAAGCTCATGTAACAACTTGCTCAATATGTATATGACATTTATGCAGGTTAATGTGTCCCGAATTCATCTATTTCCACTGCTGCTTACATTGTTGAATCAGTCATGTTGACCAATCCAGTCTCCTCAGGTTTTCCAGTATTTTCAGAGACTGCGACCTGAACATTTATGTGTGGTTCTCGTGCATCGTGTCTGTAAAGGACATCTCCTGCAGGCAGCGGAATGGCTGGCCTGGGCTCTGCACCTGTTCAGCGTCACTGGGCACTGAGAGTGGCATCAATATGACTCCTGCCTGCAGTGTCTCTGTGTTTTCCCTGCTCCCCATCCTGTCCCACACTTGGCAGAGTTTTAGAACCAATGTGGTGAATGTGGAAATGACAACTCAAGATACTTTCAATTTGCCCGTCTCTACGCACTAGTAAGGGTAGCATCTTTTCGTAGGTATACTGGCCATTTTTGTTTTCTCTTAGGTGAATTGCCTTCTCATAACCTGTATTCTCCCCTCCTCGCCCTCTCACCTCCCTCCTGTCTGTCTCTCTGATTTATAAGGGCTTTTTTTTTTTTTTTTTTTAATAACTTTTTGACATGAATCCCATATCTACTGCTCATGTTGCAAATTGGTTCCTCAACTCCTTTTAATTTATTTTGTCCTTTCTAACTTAAAAAGGTTTTTATTTCAATGTGCAGTTTATTCTTCTCTGATGTTAATTCTTGCCTTTGTTTTCTTGTTTAAGAAATATTTTCTACTCCCAAGACATTAAGATGGTGGTCTCTTTTATTTTATTTTAAAAGTATGTAAGTTTTACTCCTCCTAATCTCTCCAAAAAATTTGCAGATGAGGGTGGGGGATTGATATTACCAGTGTCAGCCAAAGTGGTGGTAGCAGTTTACTCGCCTTGTTCCACATCCTGGCCAGCGCTTGGCAGAGATTTGGGTTACTATGCATCTGATTCATTGTGGAGACAGTTTGGTAACAGGGGTGAGGGTGAGCCATTAAATTGCCCTATTCTAATTGCTTGGGAATTTTCCTTCAGTCCATTCACCTACCAGGTCACAAATTTCCATATCTGTGGGGTCTATGTCTGGCTGTTTTCTGTTTTGCCTGTTTGACTCGATGCTATCTCACACTAAGGATTACAGCTTTAAAACAACCTGAAATTCTTGTAGAGGAAAATCACCCCATCTTATTCTTATTTAAGGTTGTCTTAGATATTCTTGATCTTTTGTTCTTTGTCATGAATTTTAGGCTCAGCTTGCTGAATTCCATAGAAATCTTTGTTGGGATAGTAATTGGAACAACATTAAATTTATGGGAAAATTTGGAGAGAACAGATCTCTTTTATCCTGTTGACTCTTTAAATCAGGAAGACAGTATTGTTCTTTCTTTCTTTATAGCGCTTATAACTCCTTCAGCAGGATTATAGTGTCTTTCTCTATCGAAGTACTAAATATTTTGTCAAACATATTCCCTACATATTTTATCATTTTAGCTACCATTTTTCTGTTTTGTTTACTATTACAGAGGATGCTATTGATTTATATATGCTAACATTCTATCTAGAAACTTCAGCGAACTCAACTGAAAGGAATTTCCATCCTGATTCTTGTGCTCTTTTTTCTCATCCTGCCATTTATGGTTTTAGAATTTTGATGGGCAAGATCACTTTAAGTGGGAAGTTTGTTTTTATTTCTTTTCCTTCCTGGTTTATTGAATGAATGAGTTTTATTAAATGGTAATATTTATTATTTATTTTGCTCACAATACTGTATTCATTTTAGGATACTGAAATTGCATCTGTTTGTATTTGAGATTTTCAAAGAATTATTTGTTGATTTATTGATTTACTGATATATAAGAGGCAGGCTGGAATGAAGGTAAGTCATAGGCAGGCGGTTAAAGAAGAAAGAAACATCTATCCATCCATTCATTCAGTTGTTCATGTTGATAGCTTCTGTTGGTTCCAAGCAATGAAACTGGGTCCTTGAGCTTTACATGGGCGATACCATTCCCAGGTACAGACTTAACTACTGAGCCACCAGGACACACCTGAATGCATGGTTTTGCATGTTTGTATGTGTATCCCATCCGTCAGCTAACCAGAGCCAGGTCTTACACTGTGGGGAGGGGGCATCCCTGGCCCACGGAGCTCCTGGGTTACTGTTTATTCAGTCACGGGATCACTTTCCAGTGCTTGAACTTGCCTTGTTCCTCCTGTTTTCTAAGTCCCTTCCCATCAACCCTGTTTTGCGGAAGCCACTTCTCAGCCCTTGGCTTCGAGTCTGAGCCTTGCTCCTGCCCATCTCTCATGGCACACTTACCCAGACCTTAAGAACTGCATTTGCAATTACAACAGTTTGGGTCTTGACCAATCTGGAGCCCAGCAAACGTTGGCTTCAGCCCCACTGACCACTTGGCATTTCTGTACCTTTTCCAGTCATTGGAGTTGTCTCCCTTATTTTAAGTTTAGCCATGTCTTAATTATTTTCTTATGTTCCCTGTCATTTTTCTGTTTAGAACACAGGTGATATCTCCATGTTTAAACATACAAAGTCATCTTGGTTCAAAGTCTCTCCAATATTCTTTTTATTTTTTTCTAAGCAGCAGGTGGTATTAGAGTATATTCTGAGAATGAAAGTCAATTTCGCATTATTTAGGCTATTTAGAAATATGATTTTTAGCCCATATGAAAATTCATATTGGCATAGAGTTCACCGAAGTTACAATTCTTAAAATGTTCAGCTAGTTGACATTTCTAAATGTCTCTTCTGCATAGTTTAACTCTTAGTAAAACCTCCATTCTCTACCAGTGGTCTGAAAAAACTGCTTTGCATATTATCCCCTCTGACTTCTTGTCATAAATTTGTCACTGAGCGGTGTTGTATTGGAGTAATCTCAATGTGGAAGTGGGTCTGTTTTGTTTTAAATCACACACCAATAATGCTTAACCTGCCTCAGCTGAGCAAAAGCCTCCCTTCTCTCTCCTCTGTTGATAGGAATGATTATGTATGGGCAGTGTCTAAATGCATTTTGCCACGTGCCAGCTATCCAGGGACCCCTGAAAATAGGGCGTCCTTAACATGTAAATGGGCCAATAGTTCATACAGAACTGTGCTCAGTCGATTATCAGAAAGAACAGCTCTATGCTAACTGCTCTTCCAAGGCCCAAAGCCACCTAGGAGGGCCTATCATTCACAGAAGTCAGTCAAGGAAAACAAGCTCCTGTGTGTAAACGGGGGTTCAGGCTGCAACTAGAGGGCAGAAGTGCTGTCTATGCTGCTTCTCAGGTGCTTGTCCCAGGGCCCAGTCCTTGTTACTGTGGACAGAACATGCAAACACTGCAGGGTCAGCCAGGAAACACTTACAGGGGCTGGAGCCAGTGGGCAGTGGGGGACACACCTGCACAAGAAGGTCAATCCTCGGCCACTGTCACCAAGAACGTGGACCCTAGCTATTGTTAAGATAGATATGTTGCCTTATCTTTGAGACTCCTGTAACACTTTCTCTGCTCTGACCTCTAGGTTACACTGCTCCACAAACCCTGGCCTTCTGGTCTCCATAAACTCTGACCTCTGAATTCTCCCCTCACGGAGGTCACTGTTTGAGTTCCTTCTTTAGGGGGCGCAATCCTCCCAGTTTGCCTGGGATGGAGGGATATCTGGGGCAGAGGACTTTTTAGGGTGCAAATCAGGACAGTCCTCTGCAGATAGGGTTGGCTGGTCACTGGGAGTCAGTCTGGAAATTCCTCAAAATAGAAGTTCATGTGGTCACAGGGATGACCTCGAGTGGTCCCTGCTTTCCAGGTTTTCCCTTCCACTTGCTTACATAAGAGTTTGATTCCATGCAGCGGTCATGGCTGGAAGTATAAGTTAGCATTTTTATAATTTGAGTCTGTTTTCTTCTATAAACAAGGGCACTGAGCTAAATCTCAAACTGTTGTGAGGTTAGGAGATAATATGTATAAATATGTTAAAATAATTTAAAAATGTTATATAAGGGCTTACGTATTTATTTACCCAAACACTGCATCCATTTCGTACTTATAATAGCTTTTGTTATTACCTATATTAAATCAAAATACATTTTAAAAGAATTAAGGATTGGAATGTTAAAGCAATTAAAATATAACAAAATAGATTGTTTTCACAAAAGATGGTCTTTCTATAACACCAAAGGACAGAATAAAGTAAACGTGACTTTGAAAGACACAATCAACAAAGTTTAAAAAGTTAGAAAAGCACGTGTACTATTATGACAAAAGGTTAATATAATTAAGAGTTCTTAACAAATAAATAAAATACGGATTCCTCAGAGGAAAATATGATTTAAAAAAAAAAAAAAACATGGGCAGACAAGTCCACAAATAAACCAAATAACCAAAAATATGAAAACCAAAGTATTGTTAATTTCAAAGAATGCAAATTAGAGACTGAGGACTCACCATTTCTCTCCTCCTATTCAACTGACAGAAATTAAAGGGAGACTCTAACCCTTGGCAATGAGCATATATAAAAAAAGAATCACAATGCTCTAGTCAAGGAGAATATGAGTTGGAAGAACCTATTGGAAGGCATTTTAATTGTTAATATGCATATATTTTGACTTCACAACCCACCTAGACATTTATAAGGCATAAAAAAAAAGGGAAAAAATATTACACACATTTACGTGTCATATCGAATGTATTAAAGCACTGCACAACTGTTAAAAAGGAAAAAGCAGATTTATTTCCTTGTTGAGAGTACAATATAACTTTGAGGGATCATGTATAAAGATTATTAAATGATATGAGAATACTATCTTTTTGAGTAAAAATTAAATATATGTGCTCACAAGTGATTTATATTGATGGCTGCAAACGAACCTTGAAAACTAATCTCCACAATGTAACATGCTAAGGATTACAAAATCATGACAATAATTTTTTATCTGAAATATGACAATCACATTTCTATTCTTAAAAGATACAAAAGGAGCCTGTTCTACACGCGCACACATGCACGCACACGCACGCACGAACCCGCTCACACACATGCGCGTACCTACATGTACGCTCTAAGTTTCTTAATTTCATCTACCAGTTACGTCTGAGAGAAATATTTTGAACCACTAATACTGAGTAATCCATTTAACATCATTGATAGCATTAGTCCTCAGCAACTGCATTACACTTTTTTTTTTTTAATTGGTGTGTTAGCATCATCTCTGGCTATTCAAGAACTGGCTCTTAGTGTCACTGAATCTTTCCTCAACTCCCAAAATTCTCAGACCCAGAATCCCAGGATCCCATCATTAGAAGTTCTCACTTCCATTTTGCAGAAGCAGCAACCAAGGTCTCAATACATTGAGTGACTTGCTCCAGATCACACAGCGTGGTCCTCCTCTCTGCATTAGTATGGGGGAAACACTGGACACAAACAGTTACATGATCAAAAACTTGGGGAGAATTAACAAGAGAGAAAAGCATACAAAGGGAAGGATTAGATCCAATGGTCTCTGGCCTTCAGAATGGGTTTCATCTGTCTAGAGAGATGGGAAAGCCCCCTCCGTCGCATCTCTCCTCCTTGCCCGCCCTGGACCACCATCCAGCTTTGCCCCCGCCCCTCCAATGGTGGTGTGGTGTTCGCCCAGTAACCAAATGCCCTAATTTATCTATTTATCTCTGGAGTCTTCTGACATTTAGTATGCCTCTTCTGCAACATACTAACAGTCTCCTCAGAGCAAGCCTTGAAAATCCCATTTTTGCAATACTAGCCCTTCAGTGGGGACAGGACCTTATAAAAGATGCAGTAATAGATACTGTAGTCTGTCCTCTGGTGGCAAGATAGCCACAGAGGGATGAAACTTATTGGTTTGAGAACTTTTGGACATGATTATCAGGTCTGCATAAGGAAAGAGGGGACTCTATGGCAGAAGCCACAACTTGTACACTTTTTTTTTTTTTTTAAAGGAAAGATGCAGGCAAGAATGAAGGGGAACAGGCAGGCCAGCAAGCAGGCAGGCGGGCAGGAGGAGAGATGAGGAAGAAGCATTTTATTTATTTTATTTGGTGGTTCATCTTGGTTATTCCCTCCAGAGCCAGGACAGGAACCCAGTTCTTTGGGACTACGCCTGGTCAAAGCAGAGGACCCAACCACTGCTCCACCAAGGCACACCTACAGGTCCATTGATTAATCTGAATGACAGTTAAATCTAATCCCAACAGCAGGGTATGACAACTCCAAGTTATTATCTAAGGCTGATTTTCTCCAAGGCCAAAATGTCAACCAATACCAGAGAAGTAGAGTAAAATCCTGTTCTAATAGAATAGCCAAAATTGACTGTGCACTGACGTATATCCAGTCTTCCTCCCCCGTCTGTGAGAGTTGCTCAGCCTGATCTTACCATCCTTCCTCATGGTTCCTGTCCTCTTCTTATTGTTTTATTATACCTTCTTAGCCCTCACCACTCTCTAGAACATTAGAAATTGTATTTGTCAATCTTATTTATTTTCCCTTTCTGTTACCAGAACATAAGTTCCACAAGGACAGGCCATTTCGATTGCTGTTTTTTTTCCTGCTGTCTCCCTAGAATCTGGCAGAGTAGGCGCTCAATTAATATTTGCTGAATAAGTAAATCTGCTGAGAACTTTGCCTGATCCATCTTCTTGAATCATCAGAGAAATTCTTTTGAGCTAGGTTTTATTTCCCTCCACTTACAACTCAAGAAAAATGGTTTCAGAAAGCAATTTGACCAGGATCAGAAAGATTAGAAAATAATGATATCATTGATAGCATTATTCCTTAGCAACTGTGTTACACTTTTTTTTTTTTTCCCATCCACATGTTAGCATCATCTCTGGCTATTCAAGAACTGGCTCTTGGTGTCATTGAATCTTTCCTCAACTCCAGGCTTTCAAGGCTTGCTCTGAGGAGACTGTTAGTATGTTGCAGAAGAGGCATACTAAATGTCAGAAGACTCCAGAGATAAATAGACAAATTAGGGCATTTGGTTACTGGGCGAACACCACACCACCATTGGAGGGGCGGGGGCAAAGCTGGATGGTGGTCCAGGGTGGGCAAGGAGGAGAGATGAGACGGAGGGGGCTTTCCCATCTCTCTAGACAGATGAAATCCATTCTGAAGGCCAGAGGTCATTGCATCTGATCCTTCCCTTTGTATGCTTTTCTCTTTTTGTGAGAGTGTCAGGGTTTGAATTGGAGTCTCTCTGAGTCCTAAAAGCTCTTACACACTCCTCCAAGAGTCATGAGCCAGGGGAGCAAGAGCCCGAGTTAGAATTTATAAGCAGACTCTGGTTGAGAGATTTTTTCACTGTATTTTCCAAATGTCCAGCTGTGTTGGGAACCATGAAGTGCAGTTAATACAACATAGCCTAGTTCTAACTTAAAAATGTGACATCAGCCATAGCTAGCTGTGCTCTTAAAAACAGCATCGCTAAAGAAAACAGTTAACTGAAGATCTAGCAATGCAGCCCTTTGCAGCATGGACTGGCAAAAAGGAAGGTGAAAGTTATGTGAACGAACCTTTATGGAGCCGGTATTTATAATTTGCTTTATGTGCTACGTATGTTAGTGCCTAAGGAGAGTACTGCACATTGAAAATTATTTAATAATAACTGATAGGTATACAAATAAAGTTAGGAAAAGCTCCATTTTCCCCATCCCTCCCCATAGGATTGGTGCTCTCTGGGCTTTTAAAGAAGCTTAAAAAGTCCTTAAAGGATTCAACAAGCCAGTACCTCGGATGGTACAGACCAGAGTATTTCCAGGACCCGATCCCAAGTAGGTATTCAATAAATACTTGCTGATTGGCTGGAATTAAACAGAGTTTCTTGCTTGACACAATATGGGAACTAACTGTAAAACCTGCCTGTGGAGCAACTTGAAGCAAGGAAAAATTAAATGGTCAATGTGAGAGCAATCTAATGGTATTAGAACGTCTTGATTTCCGGGCTGAAACAACACTGAACAACTTGCAGGCAAGTACCAATTAGATCGAAGTTCTTCAGCTTACTAATTTTTGTAACTCTTTCTGAAGTTGGTCTGTTTAATGCTGTGGCAATTGTTTCTGAGATTTTACAAGAGAGTTACTGCATGTAATCTCCACGTCTATCTGCGTGCATCTGGAATGCACCTGTGACATACAGGTGACTCGTAATAACTGCATCGCCTACATTTCTTATTTCAGTATTGAGCTAATAGTTAAGATTATATTCTTGGAAGTTGTATTGTTGCAAGACGAAATTCAAAAGTTCAGCTTCAGGGGAGGGGAGGGAAAAGGAGTGAGCTGGTGATTTAACAAATGGTAATGCTGAGTTGTGTTCCTGAGAAATAACTGTAGTCTTCTCTATTTCCAGTTGCAATCCAGCCCCTCTGAGAGTCTTCCAGTGTTTGGGAAGTCAGGTTGTCTTATTAAATTGTGCAGAAATGGGCAGATTCCAAACAAACAGAGATAGTAATCATTGGAGAGCGCACAGTAATCTGGCAATGTGGAAATTATAAATTATAATATTTTCCCCTTGAGTAAATGAAATATGCAAAAGAACAACTGCATAATACAATAGGGTTGATGTAATCCCTTGGTAGCTACTGTTAGCATGCTACTTTATCATAGTTGTGTACTTCCCTGTTAATAATGAATGCCCCAAATTAAGTGTAAGTGAATTATCAAATTCTTTTAAAGTTCAGTTTTTACATAAAGTGCTGTCAAGAAATACCAAGCTGCTCCAGCAACCAATGGCATACATCATTTTAAATGTCTGAGCACTTTAATAATACTGCTTTTTTTTTTTTTTTTTTACCATAACGCTAATTCTTCTTTACATCACGGTATTTTTGTAGTTTGTTTTCAGCCCGTTACTTACTGTACATAGAAATCCCGGTCCTAGAGAAATAGAAATTTTAGCTCTGTCAGAATAGCTATGCAATCTTGATATTATCATAAAAAAATGGGGTCTCATTTCTCTCATCTGTGGAATGCAATATGGAAATCTGACACTGGCAGTGATGGTAGTATTAGTTCATTCTTTGCTCAGCAATACTTTGTTGAGTGTTGTGGAACAATTGGAATCAGGATTTTGTACTCAGTCTGGTTCTCACTCTTCAAACAATGCTCGTGGCAAGACCAGTGTCTTCAGTTAATTCCTGACGGCTCATCTTCCTTGCTTCTAAGAACTTGCTCAGCCATTCCCTGCTAATCAGTTTCTCCTTCAGCAAAAATCAAAAGGAAGGGAAAACTCACATCAGTAGGGAAATGCCTGCCTCCTGGAGGGGACAGCCTCCTTCTCTGTTCATAGGAATCACCTAGACTTGCCATATTCAAAGCAAATGTGCGTGGCCCAGACTCGCTGGGTGTTCGCTGGAGGTAAGTTTGTTTATTCCACCTCTATTACTATTTCCGATCACACCTTCCAAGTCTGTCTCCCCATGTAAAGTTAGAAACTTGAGTTTACTCTTCTTTAGAGAAGTTTTCTACTCTTCTTTTTTTTTTTTTCAGTCTATTACTAACCAGGGATATCTTGGTCCTAAAAGAAAAATTTAGTTCCTAAAAATTAGATTAGTTGACCTAGAAACTTTAGCTGTCATACTAAGCTAAAATCAAGATTGTAAAAACATCTGAGAGAGCTGCTCATTTTATTTATTTTTAAAAACTTAAGTATAATTGACATAGATAACTTATTAGTTTCAGGAGCACAGCACAGTGATCCAATATAACTTCACAAAAAGGTCACCAAAGTCAGGTTAGCATCTGTCACCCCACAGTGACAATTTTTTTCTTCTGAGGTGAACCTCCAAGAGCTGCTCTCAGCACCTCGCAGACAACGTGCAATAGGGTGTCGCTGTGCACCCAGGACTGAGACTAATCAGGCCTGCACGGTTGACCTTTGACCCGCGCTATTCCGGCCCACGGGTTCCCACAGCGCACCGAGCTAGTGTGGGACGCCTCGGGTAGCGGCGGTCCCACTGGACCCACCGGATGTAGGCGCTTCTACGTGGAGAGAGGTCAGGAGGACCTGAGATACAAGAGGGTCTCTGTCAGCACAGGCGCCCTCAAGGCAGCGCATGCGTCTGGAGGACCCGGTGCCGGGATGCAGCGTCGGCAGGCCCAGGCAGGACGGGACCACCCAGGAGCACAGCGTCGTGCTCCCTGACGTCACCACGTTGACCAGCGGCGTTGCTAGGAGGGATGCACCTCAGACCACGTCTTGCTCAGGACGCCCCCATCACGCGCGCGGATGGGTTTCAGGTGGCAACCGGGTGGGACGGACAGGACGGGCTCGGCTGAGCATCTCGCGAGAGAAGGCGAGTTGTCTCGTGAGTAATGGTCCGTTCCACTGCCCGGGCGAAACTTTCCACGGCCGAGTTTCCAGAGAGAAGCTTCTGGGGCTGCAGGGCAGGGATTCTGCCGAAGAAGCGGCAGGTCTCCACCCCACTTCTCTCCTGAAAAGCCCTGCCAAGGCTGTGACAGGATTTGAACCTGCATTTTCTAGGTGAGCTGAGCTGCTTTATGCTGATTCCGGATTAATGATTTCGTGTCTTGGGCAATTAAAAAAAAAAAACCAACACTTTTTTTTTAAGTTAAAAAAACGACAATTTCTACCAGGGCCTTGGTGAAACATTTCAAACTGCAGACTTTGCGGGTTCAGGAACGGTGTTATCGGGACAATCAGAGGTGGACCCCGCGGGCTGCTCTGTGTATGACCTAGAGGGTCATTCTATTTAGAAATGCATTTTAAACATCTTAAAAGGGAATCAGCTACCCACTTTCTAATGAAATCGAGTCACATCATATTTACAGAGATGGCAGGTTAACAGAAGCCTCTGGAGTGTGGAGACAGGTAGGAGGCCAGGACAGAAGTGCTGCACCAGTGCAGCTGAGGGCCTGTATGTGATCCGCTGTCTGGAATCCCCCCGCAGGCGGAAAAGCCAGGGGCAGGGAACTGTGCTTAGGAGAGCCCTGATTCTCAGACGTTTCCTCTCAAAGTGCTTCTGATCAGAGATGAAGCATCGGAATCAGGAGACCCCAGACATTAGGTTTTATACTTGGAACGGCGCCCGTGGGGGGGGCTCAGGCATTAAGCTGGAGGCTCAAGCAGAGGCCATGGAAAGTTCGAGGAACTGGGTTCGGAGCAACCGCAAATGAATAAGTGAAAATGATTCTTCCTCCTCACTTTTCCTGCATGTCTGCTTTCTTCCCTACCTTCCTGCCTCTTAAAAAAAAGGTGTGTGTGTGTATATAGATATATACACACATATAATTATTTACACACAACCGTATATATATGTCTTCAGTTAACTCCTGACGGCTCATCTTCCCGGTTTCTAAGACCTTGCTCATCCAGTCCCTAATTATGGATAGGCCGACCATATTTCCTTGAGACAAAAAAATTGGGATATTGGGATGAGAGAAACGGGACAGGGTTATGTCTCTAAGTAACATCGCTTATAGCAAGCATCCCGCATCATTCCTAGTTCATCTCTTTTGTTCTGTGTACCCTTGTTTGACTCTGTTTCCCCAGTCATCTGCAGACTCCCAGGACCATACAACACACCAGCTCTCCTCTGCATTGTCAAGCAGGTGGCAGAGCTGCCTAGTATTCAGTGGTACTCCAGCCATTTTGACTCATTTCTGGGATCGATAGAGAAGACTCTAAATCTCTGTGTATTTTTCAGGCATGCACAGAAGATATCGAAACTCTCCAGCCTTCCATGTCCCAGTTAGCAGACTCATACCCGTAGCTCAGCAAGAACATGACTCCAAGACCCTCTTTTCCCCAAGTTTGAAGTCTGATGCCACTGAAAAGGGAGGACCCAGAACCGCTCATTTAATACCCTACCATTTTAACTGAATGCTCTTTGACTTAATTTTATCTCCATGTGTATAAAGCATCAGAAGACTCTCCATAAACTCAGAGTTGCCTCTGACAGATTCTGGGAAGGGGCCCCCAGGGGAAAGGATGATGATTTACAGGATACTAACAGCACTGCGCAACAGCTTTGACTCCCGAAGTTTCTAGGGCTTAATCACTGCTTCTAAAATTGAAGCCAGAGTTAGGCACTGAGTAGGACCCAGCAGATGGGGAAAAAAAGCATCGGGTCAAACAAAAGGCATTTAGGATGGCAGTGATGTTATTGATTTTTTTTTGTTTTTTGACCTGTAAAATCACTGACCTAAATAATTTGTTTTTCTTTTGGTGACCAATAGTGTCCATGTAAAGATACCTGGTTATTTTGAATCCAGCTAAAGTATTCTATCCAGAAAACACTACAAAACTTTTGCCTACTCAAAAAAAAATCAGGGGTTTTCTATTCCTTTTATACTCTTTCTCTTTGGTCAAAGATATAACAGTTTTACTCGTCTCAGAAAAATGTTCATTTACTTGAATTCTCTGACCACTCGTTCCTCATTCTCCTCCCTTCAGACTGTTTAAAATAGGCTGTTTCTTCAGGGCAAGTCAGAGTTCCCATGAGAAAACACAGAGGGAAACCCGTGAACCACACTGCCTTGGCTAGCTGGCTTCAGAAATAACTTAAAAGATAAAGCTTCTCTTCTTTTCTCTTTTCTTGGAAATGGGAAATCACTTTTCAGTAAGAGGAGCTGGATAATGCTTCCCAAAGGTTTTCATTTAATGGGAAGAGGATGATGCCTCTCGTGTGTCCTTCTGTGCTCAGGTGATCACACTTTAAGAATTTAGCAGCTTTTTTTTTTTTTTTTTCATGTTTGACAGTCTCTTTTTTAAATAAATATGGTAAGTTTAAAATTTCTTTTTGTTTCTGTTGCTATATGCATTTTAGGCTGTTGCAGCCGCACCTCTATCTGCGTGTATTTCACACCACACCCAATTCCAGGGTTTCCTTGATTGCTCCTTCCTTCTTTCTCTGCCTTGAGCCCAAGTGTAATATTCAGAAAAACAGCCTGATTCCCAGCAGGAGGAGAGGAGTGGAGCTGAAGGGAATGAAAGCCGGCTTACAAAGATATGTAGAAGGTCTGAAATCTACTTTGGCCACCAAACCAAGCATACTGGGGGATCTCTGGCATTTGAGTTCTGTGTCGAGAGAAATTACCGAGGAGGAAGGTGCAATTCACTCCTCATTTGGGGACCCCCAGCCGGCATCCCTCGTGTCTCTACAAGGATGTGCAGCTGCCTTCTCTTTCAGCCTTGCTAACAGCGTGGATATCCCTTTGCTGGGGTAAGATTTCATGGACTTCCCCAGCTGGCCGGAGTACCTTCCGCAGCTCCTTTTGAACCTCATTATCTGCCTTGTCAGCTTCCCTCCCTGGGGAGGCAGGCAGAGGCATCTGGTGAGCACAAAGGACATGTTTCGATTTTTGTAGCCACACAACCTAGCATATGCAGGTTTGCAACTAGTAGGTCCCAACAAGCAGAATTCCCAGGCCCAGGAACTCTCTGCCACTGTCGACCTAATTCCCGGTTCTGTGTGTGTAATATCAGTATTCTGGCATTGTCGAGAAACCTGTCAGAAAGCTTGAAGTCATTTTACAGTAGATGGCTAGTGGGTGTGTGGATGGTGACCTTTAATACTCCCCCCAGAAAAGAAAATAAGGAGAAGTTGGGTGTGACAAAGAGAGACCCATCTCCGCTCCTAGTATCTTAATATGATCTGGAATGGATCATCGCAAAATAAAAAGGGGCTTAAAAAGTCAATGGTAAGAAAGGACTCTCACTGAGCGGGGCTTGAAAGAGAAGAAATTGGTTTAGCAGAAGGACCTTCGCTGGCTTCAAGCCTCCTCCTCCGCAGATTAAACGTAGGAGTCACATGAGCTCAGGGGCTGTTTGTTGGCCATTCTCCGCTGAGTTCCCTGATCCCTGTAGCGCTGTGTCAATTACATGCTCCTGGATTTCTGTCAAACTTGACACAAGCCAGAAATTGTTCTGTGAGGTTGTGAAATAGAAGTGTAAACTCCTGAGTATAAATAGCAGGGATGAGATTTGTTTTCTATAGTGCGTGTGTGGAAGAGTAAGAAAAAATAGGTTTTCCATCACTTGGCCATCCTTTTTTCTTTATGAATTCACTTTGTGAGAGAACAAATAAAAGAAAATCATTTAACTTAGTATACATTTATAACGTCAGAAAGTGCGGGAATGAAGTGAAAGAACAGGTGCAATCGACTAAACTCTGTTTGGGTACCATCACTGTTGGTTGACTTTGGAAATGGCTCCTTGCTGCTCTGGGCCTTCTTTTTCTTATCTGTAGAAGGAGTAAACTAGACGATCCTTTTCCAGCTTAAAAATCCTGCATGGCAAAGTCTCTTCTTAATAGTGTTTTTGAGAGTTCTAGAGAATTGGGTTTTTTTACCCAATTCCTTTTTGCTAAGAATTAGCTCATGCATCTTATAAAAGTGCGTTGGTTAATAGTCAGTTCCTGACTATTTTAACACTAAGTTATAGGAAATGCGATTTCTACCCTAGAGGTGCTTGTGTGTGCTGTGTTGTTAGATAATAAAGAGAAGGAAGGAGGAGGTGGAAAGAGGGTCACTGGACTGTGACATTAAGAGGAGGAAGGTCTAAATCTTTGAGATGAAGTGCAGTCTGCAGGGCACTAGAACTTTGCCCGCAATTATTTTGAAAAATCTGTAAGCAAGATACTATTGATACAGAATGGTTCTCATTTTCATAGGACTCCTTGTTTTCAGAGTTTGTTAAAAAGTGTGTGGTGTGATGCGCACTGCAATTCCTGCTGTCATTGGTGTACTTTTTGTGATATTTTTGTGATCACACATTGGAAATCACTGGGTGATAGCACCTTCAGGAAGAACCAGAGAGGTTTATTTGTCAATCTCAAAAACAATCAACAGTGAAAAGTGGGGGCAGCACACCCCTGTGTTTTCTAGCTGTGCAGAAGGATAAAAAGGGACTTGTTATTTTATGACAAAGTCAATGAACAAGGTAGGGGAAGGTTTAGGGTTTCAGACTTCTAATCTGATCTTCAGTCTTAAAATCTTAAACACTGTGCCAGACCTGGGCTGAATTGCTATCTACAGTGCTCGTCCTGGACTATAATGGAAGTAATTTGAATTTAGTGGCAAGAGGGAATGACTGGAAAGAGCTTTGTACAAATTTTTATTGTATTTTTTGAGTAAACAGATACTAGGTCTTCAAACCTCTCTTTGCAAACCCTGGACTCAATTATAATGCAGTTATAATTCTAGAATTCTTTGAACTACACCTACATACTATTCTCCACAGATGTTTAGCTTTAACAGCTCTCCATTAATTCAAGAGACCTTTGCTTTTATAGGAATCACAGTTTAGTGGGTATAGAAAACGTTATTCATTCGACACAGCCACTGCTTTATCGGAACACTTTTCTTCTTTTAAATCACACTCTGACCTTTTGAAAATGGGTCGGAAATTTCAAGAATTTTATTAGATATTCTCTGAAAAGCTGTTACCCTGTTTTTCCTTCATGATTTATACAGCAGTTCTTACTATAATATGTAGATATTCACACTTTAAAAGGGAAATTGGCTATAAATAAACATTGTACAAATGATACCTTCAAGGGCAAAGATAATAAAATTCTCTATGGTATTATCATGGGCAAGGGAAGTTTCTAGAAGGGAGAGTCAAGGAGAGTGGCAAGCTGAGTGAGACCCTCCCCAGAGCGTGCTCAGCTGCGATTTTAAGCACAGGAGAAGCACCCTTGGATTCTTGAGAGGTCTGGAGTGTGACCAAAAGAACCTTATCAGCAAACACCAAAGCATAGGCACACTTAATTTTCCGGGAAAGGGCAAGATCGGTCAGTTGACTAGAGTTCTTGGTGGAAGGAGCTTCCCAGGACATGGAAGGCGGGGTAAGGAGGACTCAGGACTGGGAATCGTGGCTGCTTTTCTGAAGATTCCCCCAATACACCAGCAGCGCTGTCTTCCTTTCCAGGACATAGTGTTAACTCAGAATCCAGGATGCACAGAGTGTAACCTCTTCTAAATGATACCATTAAGCTCACCATTTCGAATCTGACTTAAATCCGAAATGCAGCCGCCCACAGGACTCGGGCTGCTGGCTTAGAAAGGCAGGTGACATTCTCCATGCTGCTTGTTCCAAAAAGATGACAAAACAGCTTTGGATACTGTCAAATGCACAAGGTCACATTTACTCTGCAAGTCAGATGCCTGGGTGTGCAAGACCATTTCTGGGTTGGAGAGCAGGTCTGTTGGGTCCAGTCCAACTCGGAGTGCACTTGGGGAATAAGCCATTTAGGGGCGCCTGGGTAGTTGGTTTTATGCATCACGTTGTTTAAAATTGTAGCGTATGTAACATACTCTGCGAGAAGACGAGGAGTGACATGAATATCTCCGCTACCACTCGGCCATTTGCTGCTTATTTGCGGCAAAGTGTTAAAACAGTTGTGCACAGAAAGATGAATTGTACATTTATTTTATTTTTTTTTTTTTGCAAAAAGACAAGTGCTTCAAATTGTTGACCTTTCCTATGTTGAAAAGCAACTGTCGGCATGTGCTACCCAGCAGTAACAAATGCACTTAATCTGTCCTTTTGTGGTAAATGTAACTTAACAGTGGGAAAAAAGAACAGCTTTTTTCTTTTTTTTTTTTCTTTTTTTTTTTTAATAATTTCATGCAGTAGAGAGAGCATTCTGAAAATAGATCTTGGGACGTGTTTTTATCATTATGTGATTTTTAAAAAGACAATAGTTTAAGTGACTCTCTTACAGAGACATCCATATTTTTATATTTGAAAAACTTGGAAACAATTTTCTAGCCAGTTCAAGAAAATTTAAACAGAAGAGTTTCAGGGGATTTGAACCATTTTGTTAAAAAATTAAAAGATGCAGCAATTTCTGATAGCTAAACACACCTCAAAAGAGAGAGATGTATTAGCTGAATTTCAACAAATATTTTTAAGTATGAAGAAGGAACTAGAAACTGAAGATTTTAGGCACTATCGATGATTTCCCTAGCTGGGGTACAGCAGCCTACATTAAAAGCAAGTTGAGAAATAGGTTGACTTTAGATAAAATGCTGTAAACTGAGGAATCACAGTGTTTAACCACCATTTAAAAAATGACATATATTTAATCACATTATTCACCCTAAGATATAAATAACTGCTTTTAGTTGGAGCATGATTTTGTACCTTCAGCATTAACCCATTATTAAAATTATAGTTAATCTCTTTCAGATTTCTCCCTGTATATTTTATAATACAAATGGAATATTTACATGTTAGCATGTCTTTACACAGATAATGTATCTATGAGAATAGTACTGATGTATGCATATATTTTTCAAGTAATTCGTACATGCATGTGTATGTATCATTTCTAATACAGCATATACTCTTGACAGTACATGCTAAACACCACTTTTTATTCCTAAGTTTAGAGACAGCAGGTATAGAGGAAAAAATCTTTATGCTGAAGTCAGGAGACCCAAATCCTGGTCTTGGTTCTCAGTTAGGGCACGGTACCTCGAATAAGTCAGAATATAGAATTTCAGAGCTGAAGGCTGGTTAGCAGTGCTCCTTTGCAGAGCTTCTGTGAAGACTGGGAAATTTAGTTGTGTATGTTGATTACCTGACATGTAGCAGACAGTCAGTAACTCACGGCGACTATTGAAAAAGATATTAAATACTGCCTGGCTCATTACTTACTCAACTAGGCAGTACACGGAGGTGAGAGGAGGATGGAGATGTTCTCTCTGTTGGGATGAGTGGTAGAAGAGGCGCCACTGAACTCCACTTCCCAGTTTTTTCAAGATCTCTTACTGATTCATTCCTTATACCCCTATGTCCTCAGGTGCTTTCTAAGTCTCAGCTTCTGGGTTATTCTTGAGGAGAGCTATGAAATTGGTATGCAGATCTCTTATCTCCATAAGTCAGTCACTCTGTGATTAGTGAAGTGTAGGACTTGCGTCTTTCGAAAACACATATATAAATGTATATCTGATATCTGACATCAGATTCCAGTGATCATGCAACCCCTGGAACCTGTCCACTGACTGAGCAGTCGAAGGCCTACTTTCAACATGCTCTATATTTATAAATCCCCAGAGAAGAAAATGACTTTCATAAGGCCTGTCTCTCCCCACTCTCCTCCCAGCATTGCCCATCTGTGGCTGACCCTCTTTGATTTGGTTTGGTGGCATGGATGATAAAATCAAACGTGTTTCAAATATGTCCTCATTGTTTGCTTGTATGAATAAACCCCACCAATGCCTGTTGAGTGAGACAAGGATTTCCTAAAGTTTGTGCTGTGCGTATAGACATTCTTGGCTACTTTATTTCTCCCTTCTGTAGTCTTGATCATGACTTTAAAAATATCTCCATCTTGAAATTTGGCAATCTGGTATTTTTTTCCAAATTTGGGATATTGGAGCATGCAATATCACTTCAAAGTATGCCTGTTCTGAAAGATGTATTTAATGTTTTTGTATAGTTAATGGAAGGGATTTAAACATTCATTGGTTACAGTATACCAGACACAGAGCTGGAAGATTTTGTTGAATCATATCATTATTTCTTGTAAAGTGACTGTTGGGTTCAATGTTTCTGCTATTATTTTAGAGATGAAGATACGAAAGCTCAGAGAATTTAAGTAATTAAATAATGAACTAGATCCCCATACTTCTGGGTTTCAGTTTTAGCATTGTCCTTCTCAGTGGATTTCAAACACTTTCCTGAATTTTCTTCTCGAGTAGAAACTCAAGGAGTAGAGACTGTAAATGTAGATAACTGCTACTGACTTTGGTATATTTACAGATGAATGATCAGTGCGGAGGTTTTGGCTGTGGCGACACCCTCTGTTCCTGACATCAATCTAAGTTTTACTTATGAATCAGCAAAGTTTTTCTCCGGTCCTCACCCTCAGACTGGAGTTTTAGGCATGCTGCATTTCACAGGAGTGAACGTTTGTAGCCTCAAGGAAGGATAATTGGAACCAGCTCTCAAAAGCTAGTCATGGAAAGTTCCAAAGTCCAAGAAAGACGGAAACATGAAAAACCCAGTTTAACAAGGGTCCCTCCATTTCTTCAGAAGCTTCAAGTGACAGTGTAGTTGCTTGGTGGTACTCAGCTCACAGCATAAAACCTTCACAATTGCTTTGTCATCAGCTGACAAAGCTGAGTGAAGTCATGATGGTTTGAGAAGGAAACAAGTCCTAATTTCGAACTTACTCTTGAGGGTGTTGGCCATTGCATTATTAACTTCAGAAAGATCATGTGTGTCTATGCATTAGTTTCTCTGCATAGAGCAAGATTGGACTTTGGGATGGAAACTGTAAGTTAATAGAAATTCTCAAGTCTCCTTTACTCATGAGGACAATGTGTTGATGGAATAGTGTTGGTGATAGTGACATGATGCTCTTAAAGGGAACTTTCTGAGGGCACCCATGTCTTTTATAAACCTATAATAGTTGTGTCTAAAGCCTGATGCAAGGTAGTATCAAGTGGAATAAAATCTGACAGCAAATAAATGTAACTGTTGCCGCTGTCAAATGGTATAATGTTGAAACATATAAATGACAGGTCAGTTAACATCCTGGGATAGATGCTTTGAAGGATTAAGTGATTACCTTACCCTACACAGAGATAAATTCATGGAAGGGTCTGGTGATTGACATTTTGAAGAAGGAATGAGAGCATCTTCTTGTGTAACTTTCCAAACTTTGTGAGATGGAGTCATGGATCATAGCAGTGGTGAGCTTGGAGCCAGGGAGAATTTGAAGCCTAACTTTAGAGTACACAGAATTTCCAATGTCAAATTGGCAGCAGATTTCCCCCTCTATTCTTGTGGAGCCAAATGACTGCCTAGAAAAAAACAGCAGGTGTGTGATTCAATTACAAAAATTACCTCCTCGCAGAGGCATTCTTTTATACACAGTGTGATCCAACTGTGAAAAGAAAGGACTGGAGTTCCATCAGGTAATTGGGAAAACCAACTAAATTGCAGCCTCCAAGAGATCTTTTCAGTCTTACTTGTTTATAAAGCTGTGTGAAGAAGCCACTCTTACTCAACAATGCATTAGCACCCAAGGGTCCCGTTGCTGTGTTGAGAATGTACAATACTCCTTGATCAAATGTCTCCACCAGACCTCACATTGGAACCCACTTGGGATAATAAATTCATCCCTTCTTATAAGGTAGCCTGACTAGAAGGTATGTTTTTCTCCATCTAGGTAAGTGACTTCCTGTCCCACTTAACAGTCTTTCAATGGCTGCCTGTGCACAGGGAGAGACCAAATGCCTGGCCAATTAAGCCTCCTCACCCCAGTTCCCATGCTGTTCATTTTACTCCAGCCATGCTCGCTTTCTTTTCACTCCCCAAATGCACATGCTCCTGCTTCCACAGGCCTTTGCACATGCTGTTTTCTGTGTGAAACGTCTCCCCTGAGCTTTTTTTATACGTTTGCGCTGCAGCTTAGTTCAAAGGGCACTTTACCAGAGAGAATTTCCTTGGTGCCTCTTCCCAGCCCGAGGTTATAGTTCTCTGCAAAACCCTCTCTCCTCTGTGTGACTTTCTTTAAAAATACTTAACATGTAATATGGGGGTAGCAAGATTGTTATTTGCACTAGACTATATGAGAAGGGTTGTGACTAGTATGTACAGTTCCACTTCGTGTGCTGTTTACACACAGCACACTAGTGTGCACGTAATATGTATGTGTGAAAGGAATGGCTGAATGGAGAAAGAATAAATACCATTTGGCCAAGCTCAAGTTTTCTTTGAGCAACATGAATCAAAGAAGACGCGATTTAGATGACTTAGTGAACAGATCGTTTGGACAGTTTAGACAAAGTTACTGAGAACAGTTGGAAAAAGCCTACCTACTGAATGCCAATAATTAATAATCATGGCTTCTGGATGACACCTTCTTCCATCACTACGTTTCTGTGTCTCATTCATCCTGCTCCAGTGTAGCCTCACTTCTTCCTTGGCCTACTTCATGTGTTCTGCATCTAAGTCTTTGGGCCCTTCATTCTAGAGGAACCAGCTACCTCCTGTCTGCAGATGTCTTCCCATCCACCTAACTGAGAGGATAGTGGTCTACTGGGAAGGGCATAGGCTTGAGGAAAGAAAATCTAGACTTGGGTGCCGACCTTTACTACGTGGTGTAAAGATCTTTTGTTCTCTGTAGTTGCGTTGCTCCTTCTGGAAAGTTGACCTGCAATAGATAGAGATTGAAGCAATAATGCGATGTGGCATATACCACCCAAAAATACCTTTCTCCCTCCCATGGGTCTGTGGGATGGCTAAGGTTAGGTGAATTTAGGATGGATTTGGCCCTGGGCTACCTGTTGAGTCCATGCATCCTACATGGCATCATGGTTGAGGTATAGGAGATACTGGGGCAGTCTTTTCTCTTGACGAACAATAGAACTGCAAGAAATCAGTGAAATGCACATTGATTCTTAGGGCCCCTGCTTGGAAATGGCATATTGCCATGTTTGCCCAAATTCCATGAACACAGCAAGCCCCAGAGGCAAGGCCAACATCAGAGAGGAGAGATGGTCACACCTCACCAATGAAATTATAACAGGGAATATGTGAAGAATTAAATATAGTCTAATCTACCACAGAACTCTGTGCAAAATAGGAGAATCAAACTGTATGCCTGTGAATGGGCTGGGTAAACCATAAGCAGTAAACCATAACAGATGTTTTCTGCTGCTACTGTGAAAAACATTTATATTTCCTCTAATGAAGCATTGTTGCTTGCACTACACTTTAGTTAATTTATTGATTCATATAATTTATATATTCTTCACATTAGTCCTTACCAGTTGTTTTTATTGCAAGTATTTTCTTGCAACGTGTAGTTTGTCTTTTTTTTTTTTAAGGCAAGGTGCAGGCAGCAATGACAGAGAAGCATTTATTTTATTTTATTTTATTTTATTTTTCATCAGGTTGTTCCTGCTGGCTCTGGGTTAAAAACCCGGGTCTTTGGAATGTATGTGGATCGTACTGTTCTGAAGTCACAGATTTAACTGCTAAGTCACCAGTGCCTACCTAGTTTATTTTTTTAACTGTGTTTATGATGTCTTCTGTTATTCACAGAGTTTTTCATTTTCATGTATTCAGATTTACTAATGTGTTCCTTTATAGTTTTTGTTTTTAATGTCTCACTTCAGAAATCTTTTGCTGTCTCAACATTTTAAAGGTATTATTCCTCAATACTTGAGAAGTTGTACAGGTTCTTTTTCATTTAAATCTTTAATCTACCTAAAATCGACTTTTGTCAGTTTTCCATATGGATAACCCATTACACATGCATCATTTATTAGTTTACTTCCCCCACTGCTTTCTAATTCTGCTTCAGTTGCATTTATTAATTTTGTTTATGTATAGATCTATTTCTGCCATCTCTTTTTTTTCCTAATACTGCAGTTTTAATTACCATAGCTCTATCTTTCTGGTTCCTATATTGGTTACCATTTCTGTTCTTTTATAAATTATCTCGACCCATTGCCTTATAATTAATTTTAAGATAAGCTTATAGAGTTCCTTTAAAAACCCTGTTGTGATTTTGATTGGACTTGAATTGAATTAGTGGATTAATATATGACACATTGACATTTTCATGATTTAGATTTTTTCCAATAATATGTAATTTTCTACTAATTCAAGGGGTTTTTTTTATGACTTATAGTGAATTTTATAGTTTTTCTTCCTAGAAATTTCATACATTTCTTCTGATGTGCCTTTTCTTCTGTAATGTGAATGAAAACTGAAAAGTTATTTCTTCTGACACAATCTCGTGACCTACTGGTTTAGCTCACTGGACACAGTCCACATACATCCCTCGGTCCCTAGTTCAAGACCTGGGGCCAGGAAAAAACTTAAGATGAACAACTAAATAAAATAGGTAAAATGTTTCTTCCTCCTTTCTCTTCCCAATTGCCTGCCTTCATTCCAGTCTGTACCTTTTCTTAAAAAAAATTATTTCTTCTAATTGGCTATTGTTGGATTACTTTATGTAATCACTGTTGGTTTCTGTGTTATCTATTATCTAGCAATCTTGACGAACTCCTGTGTAAACTTTAACAATTTATTTGTAGTCTTTTGTTGTCTAGTAAGGACATTTTCTATAAATAATAGCAATTTTGAATCTGTTTCCAAATCTTGAGTGTCTCATTTTTTTTTTTTTTTTGCCTTACTGTGTTTTTGTAGGCCTACAGTATGATTCTAAATAAAAACTAAGATAGAGAATGTTATTACCTTATTTGTAAATATAAATGAAATGTTTCTATACATCTAGCATTGTGTATTTGCTACAAATTTCTGAAAGATGTCTCTGGTTAAGAAGAATTATAGTCTGGTTATAAAGAGTTTGTTTATTTTTTATAGTCATAAATCAGAGTTAAATAGTATCAAAAGCTTTTATTGCATGACTTGACCAGATCACAGTTTCTTTCAATATGTACACTGTGAGAATGTCAACTAATATGCTATTAAAGCATGTTATATGATTTAATTTTTATTGTGCTAAAGACACGTAACAAAATTTAACTTCTTAACTATTTTTAAATGTACAGTGCAGTAGTAAGATTTTCATACCATGATTCTTGATATTTCTATTTAATCATGATGCATTAATATTTTTCTCACTACTGAGTTTAATTTTCTAGTACTTCAGGTAGATTTCTTGAAAGTATGCTTTAAGTGAAATTTATAGGTAGTTTTTCTTTCATTTCCTTTTTTGCACAATTTTGATATAAAATTCATATTTTTAGATAAATCTTGTATAGAATGAATCCTGTATTTTTCTAAAGTTCAACAAAACTTATTTATCAGCTGTCAGGACTTAGAGTCTCCCTCCAGGGGATAATTGTTTACCATTTAAGGTTATTGGTTCAATGAGTTCGTCCTCTTTTTTTTTTTCTTGATATGATCATTTACATTTTCAGGATACAGGAAAATATCTTTTCTATCTAATTTTGCACATGTGTTGTTTTGTAGGATTAGCCAGGATATGCCTTTAGGATCACCCCTCAAATCAATAGTTTTATCCCCCTTTTGCCTAATCTCTTTAGTTGTATCATTCTTACTTTTTCTTGATAAGTTTTGTCAGATTCTCCTCTTTAATTAGAATTATATCTATTTTACTGTTTATTAATTGTATCTGTTATTACTATTAATTTTAACCCATTTGCATCCTTCTATCTGAGGTACCACTCTTAGAGGGAGCAAATAACTGCATCTGTTCTGTGGGCTCTGGGTTTTGTGATATGATCTATCTCTGCCTTTCATTTGGGGTATCAGTCTGTTTATAGCTAGTGTGGCTGATAATGTTTATATTTAGATATTTAAGTATTTCATCTCACGTTTTTGTCCTATTTATTCTTTGTTTCCTTTTCTTTCTTTGACTCCTATTGGACTGAGTAACTTTTATGATTGTACTTTGTCTCCATTGTTGATTATTAGTTAAGCTTCTGTTTTTTGTTCTTGTGTTTTGCTTGTCATTTTATGTAGCTTTGGGGTTTATAGTATGCCTCTCTAACCTATCACAGACTCTTTAAATAAGAAGCTCACCATTTCTTTTGCCGATAATGCCATATGCATTTTAGGATATTAAATTGCATCTCAGTCTGTAAATGTTGCTCAGTCTATACATATTTCACACCCACTTGCCACCAGAGTTCTGGTGTCCTTTACCCCCACCTTGTTCCCTCCCTCCCTCTTTCTTCCGACTGCCCTGGCAGCCACTGTTCTGTGTCCTGTGAGTTTTGTTGGGGTGTGTCTGTTCATTTGTTTCATTTCATTATATTCCACGTATGAGTGAAACCATCCTGTACTTCTCTTTTTCTTGCTTACTTATTGCACTTAACACAGTCCCTTCCAGTTCCATCCAGATGGTTGTCTTTTTTACATAGTTGCATAAAATTCCGTTGGGTGTATATGTCACAGCATCTTTATCCAGTCATTTATTGACAGGAATGAAGTTTGTTTCCATCTCTTGGCTATTGTGAACTGCGCTGCTATGAACATAAGGGTGCAGATAGTTTTTCTGCTGAGAGATTTTGTATCCTCTGGGTATATGCCTAGAATTGGGACTGCTAAATCAAATGATAGATTCAGCTTTATCTTTTGGAGGAATCTTCATACTTTTCCAGA